>PVKU01000114.1:0-264554 GCA_004027475.1 Anoura caudifer
GGCTGGGCATTGGTTAGGCCTTGGAATCTGAATGAATGCTTGTAGGTGGACCACTCTGGGGAATGCACAGTGAGTGAATAAAGGAAGGAAGTGTGTTCTGAGCAGAGGGAACAGTGGGTGAGGCAGAGCAGACACAGGCATCTTCAGAACATGCCTGAGTCACTCTGCTGAGGCAGACACATGATGATCACTTGCTAAACTCCCCAATGGGTCATAGAGATAACAGAGTTAGGGCTTGTGCAGGAAATGGGAACCTCTATGTGTTTTATATAGGAAGGGATTTAATAAGGGTGATTGGGTGATTACAAAATTGTTGGGAGAGCTAAGGAGTGGCTGCAAAGTTGGTCTTCTCCAGAAATGGCTTCCTGAGCAATAACGAAGAGACCTTGCAGGGAGCTGCTACCACCGAAGCCACAACGGGAGCCAAGCCAGAGCCACCTCCATGGCCAAGGGGCCCTATCTCCACCACTGGGACAGTAAGACAGGAAACTCATTCATAGATGCCCTCGCTTGCTGGGAAGAAAAGCCCCAGAGAAGCTGGAATATGGCTCTCCCCTCCCTTCTGCTATACCTGGCTCACATGACAACACCTAAGCAACCCTGATTTGTGGCCAGAATGTAGCTGTAAGGGAGTCCTGGAAATGTAGTTTTTGGCTTTCTGACTTCTCCAACTAGAATAGTGGAATCCAGGGGACAAAATAGTGTTGACCCCCAGGGGACATTTTATGATGCCTGAGGCATTTTTGGTTCTCACATTAGGGAACAGAGATGCTACTGGAGCCCAGTGGGCCAATGCCAGGGATGCTGCTCAGTGTCCTTCAACACATGGGGCAGCCCCTGTCACAGAGAACAATCCAGCCCTAAATGGCAAAGAGCCAAGGTCGAGGGCTCTGACCTAACAAGAGGGTGAAAAGGGGCCATAGGAGTCCGTCTAAAATATCCAACAGAAGTATGTTTTTGTTCCATTTCAAAAGTATTAGAATTTTTGCTTGTCTGAGCTGAAAATAATATATTATTTACTGCATAGTTAGTTTTAATTCCTTCTATAAGGTTTCTGCTTGAAATATGCATTTGAATACTTCGAGCACCTTAGAAGGTACCCCTTTTTATTATTTCACTGGTTCAGAAGAGTTCTTTATTCAAGATAATCTCTAATAAACCCTGGCTGGTGTGGCTCAGTGGATTGAGTGCTGGCCTGTGAACCAAGGGGTTGCTGGTTTGATTCCCACTCAGGGCACATGCCTGGGTTGCGGGCCAGGTCCCCAGTAGGGGGTGTGTGAGAGGCAACCACACATTGATGTTTCTCTCCTTCTCTTTCTCCCGTCCCCTCTCTCTTAGAATAAATAAATAAAATCTATTTTTTAAAAAAGATAATCTCTAGTAAGATTTTGCTTAAGGAGAAGGAAAAATAAAGTTTCTCTCCCTGTTACATTTCTTTGTTATGTGCACATCCCTTTTTCGTCACCAAAGTTTTATTATTGGAACAGATCCTCTGGAAATGGTTGCCGTTTCTCCCCTCATCCTTTCCCACCAATAACAGAGCTGTTATTTGGCTTGTTTTTCTTTTCTCCCCCAGAGGAAGGGAAGCGGAATTAGTGGCGGCCAAGAATTTAGAATTCTGCTCCTGGTTGCCTCCGGAGACTGATGTCCAGGCTGCTGTGCACTGGTGGGCCACGGTGGAGCTCCCTAGCTCCCTGGTTCTCTTCCTCCAGTGGGCCCAAGTCTAACCACAGCCAGGCCCCTTGGGGCTCAGGAAGGTTGGGCAAGCTCATGAAGGCTGGCCAGCTGCTCATTTCCCCCGGGTTATACTCTTCGGTATTTTTTTGTGTATCTGCCTCTTTTGACTTTTTCAACCTCCCCCATGATGCTAGTTTATCCTTAAAACATGCAGGACAGTCATGGTGGTCATCCTCATGGCGCATGCTTCGTCTGTGCCTTGCCTTATGGGAACTGTTAGGTGTGACCTCTGAGAAACTCATGGGACAGTCAGAGGCCAGGGACCAGGACCCGTGCCACCCTTTCAATGTGGAGGATAGTGTGATGTTAGCTGCTATGCTTCAGGGTCCAAAAGACCATGACTGGATTCCAAAGGGATGCTGTACTCTGCTCAATAGTGTTTACCCTCCTGCAAGTTCATAGCTGTCTGAGGTTTCGGAGTGCAACTTTATTTGCAAAAAGGGTCTCTACGGATGTAACTCAGGTCAGGATCAAAATGAGATGAAGCTGGATTAGGGTGGCCCCTGAATGCGATGCGTGTCTTTATGAGAGGCAGAAATAGACACACATGAGAAGGTGATGTGAAGACGGAGGCAGGGATTGGAGAGGTGTGACTATGAGCCAAGGAGTGCCGAGGGTGGCCGGCCACCAGCAGAAGCTGGGAGAGAGGGCCCCCAGGAGACACCAACCCTGCAGACACCTTGTCTCAGACCTCTGGCCTCCTCGACTCAGAGAGAATGAATTTCCATGGGTTTAGGCCACCTAGTTTGTGACCCTAGGAAACCAACACAGAGTTCCAATACTTTCTCTTTTTTAATGCAGCTCTATAAAGTGGGCGTCAGTATTATTCTCACAGGTCGGCCTCTTCTAAATTGTGGGATAATCTGGACAGTCGCTGGTGCTCTCGAACCCCTGGTTTCCTCATCCATAAATGGAGATGTCCCATCTCATTTAGAGGTGGTTTTAAGACTTAAATGAGACAACATGTGTAAAGCACTTGGCACGAAGCCTGATTCACCGCGACCAATAAATAACTGCCCTTATTATTGTTGCTCTTATTTAGAATGGAAATTTATTTAAGAATGCACAGTCAATATTCAATTACCCTCACTAATAAAAAGGAATAAAGGTATGGACTGCAAAATGGAAAATGCATGGAAAGATGGCTTTCAATTTTAAAAAGCAGTGAGACAAACACACGTAGGCACCAGGCTTTTGGCCGCCTAGCTTCTTTCCTTCTCTGCCCACCCCAGCGATGCTTCAGTGGGGGCAGTGAAAGAAATATGACCCCTGACAGTCTACAAGGAAAATAATTCGATTTTGGATAGTTAAGAGTTAAGTATCAATTTGAGCTGCAGGATCCTGATTTAACACCATTGTGTCATCTGATTTCAAGATCCCTCTTTAGTAAAAGTTTAGAACACCGGCAGGGCAGCAAATGTGTTTGAATGATTTTATTCAAATGTCTGATTTAATTGAATCCTTAACCAGAAGACAAGCCACAAAGAATTTTTCAGGGAGCTTCAGAATTTCTTTTTCTGCCCTCCTCCCTTCATGTCCAAGGTGATAACCACAGACCAAAACCTTCCCAAACACATGCAAATGCAAGTTGGGGCGTTTATCATAAAAATACAACTAGGAAGGCTAGCATGCCTGTTAACCTGGCCTTCTATAGCAAAGGGTGCTGATCTGAATGTTTACGCGTTGAGGAGAACGCAAACTAGTGTCGTCACAGCTTGGTGATTTCGACTAAGACTGGAATGTGTGTGTGCAGTCTTTATGTTCGGACTTCTGTGATTACCCAGGTGCGTGCTGGCGTTCCGATAGGTGTCCGGGTTATTAGAACCACAGGACGCAGTGTGGCATGGCAAGGGAAACCGTTGTGTCCCAAACTACACCTAAATCGTCTGTAATCGGTTCATTCTACCTCACATAACCAGATTTTATCACTTGCAAGCAGAATTGCTGAAAAGATACTTAAACTAAAATGATGAGATGAAATTTTAAAAACAAGGAGGACTAAAAAGATTCCCAGAAGCCCGTCACTGCCCAGAGCCCCCCATTTCAGGGTCTAGCATTTGTACCGATTATGGCCTGACAGCTCTTGAGTTCCCAATGATAACAGCCATCTGACTTGATCGGAGTTCAATGGATTTTCACTAAAATAGAATCATCGCCTTGGTGATGGATAGAAAAAGTAAAGCAATACATCCTGATAAATGCTCTGCCTGCCTCCGCCCTCTCCCCAGCGGTGACCTTGTGCAATCCGTAAGAGAGCCAGGCACAGCCCTGGTCACCGCCGCAGCGCGTCAGGACTTGGACATTTAAGTGGCTTTGAAACCCATCAATGGGGTGAAGGGCGAATGGCCTGAGAAAGCAATGGATCATGCTTAGAGGGCTCCGAGGGAAATAGGGCACACTGAAGGTCAACGTGCAGACCTGCCTCCAAGGAACAGCTCAAGCCCTCATTCATATTCACGGGAGGCTATGGCCCTGTGAGGTGAGATCAGTCGACGAATACAATAAAACAGGAATTTTCAGAGCGTATCATTTCTTCTCAGAAGCGAAAGGCACCAGAGAATGGTGCTGAATAAACGCTAACTTAGAGCAAGCAGGTGCCTCGCGCCCAGTCTCTCCTTCTGAATAGCAAGGAACAGGCTATAATGTGGAATCTCTTAGCCTCTGTAACATGAGGTTTGTTCTCCGAGTTTCCCAACCCAGTTAGCTCAGCCATCTGTGAGTATTTCGAGCACCATTGGTCATCTGTAAAGACACCAACATCATAACACGAGAAGAAGCCCAACTAAAACATGGTGTCCAAGAAGCTCCTGGACCAGCTGCATCCCTGAATGCCATGTGCTTGGTTGGGAAAAGAAGCTTCTGGGCAGTTGAAGGGGGAAGAAGTTAGACATTGGCAGTCGCCCATTAGTGTTGGTTACAACTTGCTAAAAGAAAATATTAAAATAAAAATTAGATCATAAATTTGGAGCCACCGTTACCAAGCCTAAAGTGCAAATTGCCAAACAAGTCAAGAGACTCATTAGCATTTTATGTAAATCAGTTATTACTGTTCTCCACTTCCTTAATTATCCATGTTATTTCAATACAACCCTTTCTTTGATGTCCCAATTCTATATTTAAATAGTGCAAGATTTCTATCGTATCCTCCCGCAGAGGTTTGTGCCATGCAAAAAACATGCCAAGAGCAGCTATTTTAGAGACTACAGGGAAATGTTTAATTGGTTCATCCCATTTGAGTTATGAGGGCGTATTACTGAGCACATAAAATCAGAAACATGGAAAGTACTAGCTTGGAGAAGTTTACTGAAACCTGCAAGAGACCGGCTGAAATTTTTGCCCCCAAGACTTTTTGGATTCTCGGTGGGAGCTGATTCAAAGGGAAATTTTGCAAACTTCATTGAATTTTGCTAAACGATTGATTTATAATTGAAATATTTGGAAGTAAAACCCAACAGCCCTCTTTCCTTGGGCACAGAGAGTCATTCTTCAGGACGGATGAAGAGAACACAAAGAGAGGAGGGGAAACCCGGGGCGGGTGTGAGAGGAGGGGGCCTTTCCTCCTCCTCAGGCATTTCGAAGGACAAGTTTGCTGACGTCTTATTCTCAAGTTGTGTAACATTGAAGAAAATCTCACAAATTGCAGATGTGAGTGTCCTTCTCCAATAAATGAACTTTTTCGATGACAATGCGGCCACGAGGAGCTTCATAGTCACTCTTTTTATCTTTGAAGCCCTAAGTGGGTTCCCTCCTCATTGTCACCTGCCTTTATGTTTCCGCCTCCTGCCCAGTAACGTGCTTTGTTTTTAAATACTTTAATTTAAAAAAGTGAATAAAGGGAGAACCTTTGAATGTGATTAATAACTCAAAATAGGCGGAAATGAATGGAGACTTACTCTTCTTCTCATATATTTTTGAATAGTCACTGTGTGACTTCTTTCTTTTTCTAGAAAAAAGAGCAGATCTGGGGGAGAGCCAGGGTGATAGTCTAGGGTTTGGTGACAGAGTGACCCAGATTCAAGACCAAGCTGTGTGGCCCTATGCAAGTCATCTGCCATGGTCTCCTTCATGGCTGACAGTGCTTACCTTGAAGAGTTGTAATGAAGATTAACGTGTGTATGTGTATTTGTATAGCATATAATATTTAGTAGGTGCTCAATAATTAGCAAATTTGAGCTTCTACTCTTGGCCAGGCCCTGTGCCGAATGTTTACATAGGGGATCACACTGAATCCTCAAAACACTGATTAAAATGAGTATGACTGTTACCATGTAACAGATGAGGAAAGCAGGGTCTCTGAGGCTGAGGTTAGTGATTTGCCCAAGGTCTCACAGAATCAATTGTAGGTGCTGTGGTTTTAATCCAAAAGTTCTGTAAGATAGAGCGATCATTTTGACAAGGACCATACAATGTAGTAAGCTTAATGTTATAGGAAAAACAGCATTTTTATATCCTTTTTCCAGCTACTTAAATAAATAATATTTTCAGAAACCTCATCTCTGCAGACTAAAGTACTTTAAATATTTAAGCTGACTTATTGGTAATGAGTACTCTCAGGGGGCTTGCCATGGTCCAGGCACTGTTCTAAGCACTCACAACTAGTAAGTTGTATAACCACTTATAAGTATTAATTTTGAGAGCGAGCCCAGGGCAGGTGTGTGGGAGGGCTCCAAGATGCTGGGAGACGGGAATCCACTCTGGTGCTCGTGATGTCCCAAGTGCCTGGGCACTAGCCCATTTATTTTTTTAAGTGAATTACATTTTTAAAACATGATTTTTCTGATCACATGTAAGCATACTCATTATAGAAACTTTGGAAAATATAAGAAATTGTAAGGAAAAAAATGTAAAAAGCCTTATTGCCATCAATCCAAAGATTTAGTGGAGAGAGAGAAACACGCATGAACTCGTACAAGGAATATTTTCCAGCTGTGTCTTCACTTCGCTTGATGTAAGAGTCTGAGAGTAACTCAGAAGTTACTGGTCTAAAATCACAACAAGGGCAATAACTGGATGGAGAACCCGCCAGGGATTCAAATTCCTGAGTTCTGTGTCTTCTTTATATAACTTGCTGTCTAGTCTACACAAAGGTGGGAGCTTTCCTATGCAGTCTAAAACAAAAGTAAAAGATTGACATGCCACCATCTCCAAAAGATGCCAGTCTCAGACCCTTGCCCCTCTGTCACTGCCCCCAGTTTAAATCTTGCCATTGGGGCCTTGGAGGATTATCAGCTTTCGGTATGTACTATATTTTTACCCTGGGACTTCCTGTTGCAGAAATCCAATCGCTTATCTGAAAAGCTTGTGTTCCCCCAGTGACTAGTGGGGTTTCATCACCAGGAAAGCACATTGTTCCAATTCTGAAAGTCCACAGTCTAAAATCATCATCATGTTTTTTCATCAGAATGAAATATCGGGTGCTCTGCTCAGTGCAAGGTTTTATTAATGATGTGCTGTCAGGGGCTGGATGTTCTGCATATTTGCATATTAAACAGCTGAGTGAAGAAACATTCCTTTTATTGCTGCAGGGAATAAATCAGTTTAAAGCAAGTTCTCATCATTTATACTCCTTTCAGCTAAGTCTTCTTTTATTGAAATAAATTGTTGAAGTGCTTTGCTCATTCTTTGAATACTGATGAAATTTACCTTGATAGGACCTCAGGAAAAATAACATTTTCTTAAAGGTGCAGTATTGTTCCATTTTTGAGTATTACTTTAATACATTATTGATAAGATAATTTAGAATTATCAAGTGAAGGGAGAAGAAAAACAGTTTTGAATAAAGATGGTGTTTCCTCTGGATGATTTTGCCAAATGCGTCTTTATTGGTAATAAAAGAAAAAGCCAATAAGGAAAAAAAATCCTATTTTTTAAATGAATGATCAACTACTTTTGCATTCAGATCCCAGTGGGCAGCATTTTTCACCCCACACAAGGACACAGTGTTTATGAGACCCCAAAGCTCATATCCCCCGGGTGGGTCCACTAAAGGTGCCAAGAAATCTGGCTATTTTCACATACCAATTTTACCTAAGCTCCGGTAGGTGGGCCGGAGTTCCCGTCTGTTCATTGCCTACTGTCTATGCCAGAGGTTGCACAGCTCTGTTCAGGCAAATATGTCCTGACACATTTTTTAAAAATTATGAGCTCACAGGATGTTTTTGAATACTTAATGGCTTGTCAACATTTCAAAACTGGGAAATTTCACATTAAAAAAAATCCAGATTTCCAGCCTTTCTCAAAAAGACAGATGATCCTAATCCCATTCCATCATCTGTTGCTGAGTAACAGTAAGTAGCCACTAGTTGGAGGAGGGCTTCTTGGATTGCGTAGTCTCCACCACTCGCTATTGTCTTATGCCTGGCCTTACCCCTTTATGGTGCCTGCCTGCGGCCTGCAGGCGTTTATTTTTTCTATCCTTGGCCTGTACCTTTCTTCTCGGTGGTGAACTCAGTTATACAAAATGCTTGGGCAGTGCCTGACACATCCTAAGCTTGGATCGAATAAGTCTTAGCTGGTATTAATATAGATGAAAACATGTGAACCAAGGTTTGTCAGTAAAATACATGTTTTATTTCCTTTATGATAGTCTTCTGAGTATGGAACCAGGCAGCATTTCTTCAGCTTACAATTTCCTGTTTTCCAAATGAATTTTACATCTGAAAAGTAGCCCTCTCAGCATCTTCAAATCTTTTCCTCAAATATCCCCTTTTCAGGGGTGCCTTCCCTGACCATGGCATTTGCAATGGCAAATTCCGTCCTGACCTTTGCTCTCCCTGCATCTGCTCTGCTTTACTTTCTTTTTTGCAGCGTATATTGCCACCTGAGGGATACTTTCTCTTTTGCACCCGTTTGTTGAGTAGCTGTCTCATTCTCCTGCCTCACTGCAAGGTAAAGGTCGTGAAGTCTCAGGGTTTCAATGTGTGTTGCTGCCTACTGTGTTGTGAGTACCAATACCTGTGCCTGCCACCTAGCAGGTACAGCAGGTGCTTAAAAATGTTAATTGAGTAAATGAATAGACAATTGGTGGGATGGATGGGTTTGCTTATTATACACTGACCTCAATCTTTATAGAAATTCAACTCAACAAGTAATTGCTTGAGCATCCATGTGTGGGGGGCCGCATACACACTGGTCGTAGCATGGAAGGAAAAGAAGCTACAGCCATGGCAATGGTCTACACCAAAAATGTGATAATTGTATGAAGAACTACAATGTGCATCCTTGACTGAGGGATAGAAAGCGGGGGCGATAGGAACCCACCGTTCTCCAGACCCTGCTTCAGGCCAGGCACAAGGTCAAGTGCTCAGAGCAGCCCCATGGAGAGTCAGTGCACTTCCCCTTTTACCACAGAGATAACAGGCTCAGAGAGGGTGAGCCACCTCCCCAGGGTAGCAATGCAGGTGTGCTGGCAACAGGCCTGGCTCTAGACCCTTTCCGAACCACAGTCGGAAGATGGGAGAGCAGGGATGGAGGCATCGGCGTGGGCAGCATAGGAATGGAGTTGGGGGAGGCCATGTCCCCATCCGCCTGCTTGGTGGAGGGAGATGGAGATTGCTCAGAGGTCCCTGAGATCCCAGAACCCTTTTCTCATCCTGGAAATGCTAAGGTGGGGTAGAAAGGACAGGCAGTGCTTCAACAAACATAACATTAAAGACTGAATATAATATCAGCATAGGCTTTATTTTTATTTTTATCTTGAAAGAAATAGTGAAAAGCTCCGATTCCTGTTTCTCTGCCAGGAGTACTATTGTTACCATATAAATCATTTTGTGACAGAAGCTCCTTATTTTTAAGTGGAAAATGCACATTTAATAACAGGAGAGTAATGTCCCAACATCCTCTCATTGACGGCTGCCAAGAGAATGCCAACACTGGTTGTTGCCTCGAGAATGAGATGCTCAGGTGCTTCAGGGGCCATGAGGCCATTTCCATGGCCACTGGTTAGACAGAGCTCTGAGCAACGGCTGCCCCAGACCTGCTGGACCAAGAGCGGCTGAGTGCTTGGGGGCCTTGTAAACCTGGAGTCAGAGTAGACCTGCGTTAGGATCCCAGCCCCACCACTAACTGGCTGCATGACTTTGAGCTCATTATTTTGCATCTATAAGCCTCAGTTTTCCCATGTGTAAAATGGGTATAATGTTATCCTCTACCCTCACGGACTTAGAGTTACATTTAAATAAGAGGCATCCAGCACTGGGATGTCTAATATATAAGGCAGCCATTGGCCACGTGGGGCTATCAAATTTAAATAAATTAAAATATAAATAAAAATTCATTCATATATTTCAAGTGCTCAGCAACCACAAGTGGCTCATGGCTACCACGTTGGAGAAGACGGGGAACACTTCCATCCCCGCAGAAAGCTCTGTTGGGTGATGTTAGTCCAGAGTTCTTAGCTCAGTGCCTAGTGCACAGTACGCTGCATTGGTTCTTCATTTTCTTTTTCATGTACAAGGAAATAAAAGGAGGCATCCTACAATCCATAGATGAATCAGAGCCCCTGTGATCATGGCTTTAATAAAGTAGGATTAGTACCACCCAGGAGTCCCTCCTGTACATAAAAGGAAGGAAGCACAGTTTGCATGTACAGGACTCTGCCCATTAAGACAGAGTCTCTGGGGACAGACCAGGGTTTGAGGGCTCCAGATCCTGATCTCAGGGGACTCCCATATTACAGGTGTTAATCTGATTAGCCCAAGCTCGGCTCCTTGTTAATTACCTGAGGTAGCTAGGACCTTTTCCAATGCTCAGCACAAACCTTTTCCTGTTGACTCTGCCGCTTACTAGTTATTTGGCCCTGGAAAGTTACTAAGTCAGTGCTTCTTTTCTTAAAAGTTGGTTGGCCTGAGAATCCCCGGGAGGGCTTGTTAAAACACAGTCCCTGGGTCCCACCCTGAGAGCCTCCAATGCTGAAGGGTGCTGGTGCTTCCAGCCCTCAGACCGTACTTGGAACTCCCTTTTTTTAAGTTCAGTTTTTTTTTTTTCTTTTGTAAAGAGGTGCTCTTCAAGCCCATAATGGTTGTGAGAATTGAGAAAATTTATGTAAAGCCCACAGCCAGTGGCCTTATAGCAACACAGCAAAAGGGATCTGTTGTTACTATTATAATACTTTTTTCTAATTACTTTTTTTTACACCCACAAATCAGGATTTGCTAGAATCACTTGGTATTTGAAAACTGAGCCCGTGCACTGTGCAGCCCTTGTGTCCTGAAATAACTGAAAGACCCTTTAAACCACTAAAGACACTTTCAACTTGAAGTTACTCTGGACCAGTGGGTGTGGCTGTACCTTCATGTGCGCAGTCAGTGTCCCTCCCTAATCAAGGTCCCTCCCAGGGTGGTTTGAGACCACCTGTGCCATTCACGCCCCCACAGCCTGGGAGGATGGATGACGCCTTCATATGCTTGCCCGCTGCTGAGAGTGTGCTTGGTACCTTTTTGTACTGAGTGGGCATTTCGGAAACACATACTTTTGTGATCGAACATCAGCAACGAAAGGGAGATAAATCTTGTCTGAGTGGAGGATTCTATAAGGATGACACTCCTGTTTCAGGGTTAGAAATTTCAACAGCTGAATTCATCTTTGGTGGGATAAAAAGGCTAAATCATCCAAAACCTGGGATTCCAGTCCGGATGCCATATTCCTTTGTTCCGTCCCCGAAACATTTCCGTGTTCTGTTTCCAATTTCCAAAAGGGCAGGTAAGGAGAAACCCTGAGCGCTCCTTACTCTTGTCTCCGTTACCTTTTGCTGAGCCATGATCTTCAAGGACTTGAGTGAATTTTGATAGTAAACATCAAATGGTAGTGGTTTTTTATCATGACATCTCATTCAGATCTTCTGAGTGTCTTAATTAGGCCTCTGCTGTCACAAGGAACAGACTCCTACTCATATCACCTCTTCTGAAGTAAAAGTTTATTGTAAGAGACGTTGACAAGCTGGGAATCAGGCAGTGTCAGGTCCCTGTCCTCTGTGATTTCCTCCTGCACAGTCCCCATGTTCCCTTCTTCTGACCACCTTCTTCTGCCACTGCGAGACTCGCTCTCCTCCTTCCTCACAGTTTTGCTCACCCACTCTTCTTTCTGCTCGTGACAGCAGCTAAACCCCACCTTGTGGCTCCCTTCCATCCACTGTCCCTGCTTCAGCTCGCTTACAGTCTGTTCCCCAATTTCCCAGTGTAAGGATGCACTGATATGAGTCATCTTTTCCACTGGTAAATTGCAAACCAAACGTTTGTACTGACTGCCCCAGCTCAGGTATAATCCGCCCCATGGTCCATTCAGCTGTGCTCAGAGTAGTGAAGGGAGCAGTGTCAGGTGGTATAAAACATGCCCACCAGGGTAGGAGGGCTCATGGACCATGCCAGTTTTCCTTAGAAGGGCAGACAAGTAAGCAGGCATGACTGGTCCCTAGGTTTCACCATTTAAGGGCAATTGAATTGGAATGGCAGCTGAGCTTGTTGAGTCAGATCAAGTCCAGGATTCCTCTCCACCCCACCCACCCCACCCCACCCCACCCCACCCTTTTGCAGTTGTCTGAGATTTATTATGGGACCTTAATTTGCTGCAAGCATGCCTGCTGGCGCAGGCTGCTCCTCACAGCTGCAAGGTCCCCAGGGGTGGAGGAGCCACATGGAGTCTCTCTGAACCTCCCTTTCTCTCCTCCCTCCCTGCTAAAGATTGAGGGGCCCTGTCCAAGTAGCTGACTTTGGGCTGGGGGGCAGCAGTTATCTCTCTCCAAGTTCATCTCAGTTTCACCCAGTTGGAACTGTAATTATAATGGGCCACATTACACTGAACCACAGAAATGGCACCGTCATCACTAAATGAGCTTCTCTTTGTTCCCATCCATGTTTTGATGAGGCAGTCACTTCTTCAAAAAAGAGGGAGCCAGGAAATAAACTGGTAATTCACTCCTCTTACAGTGGGAATGTGGAGAAACTCACTAGCATGTACTAGAAACCTGGGAACATGAGCATTATAGTTTTACAGGAAGGTCTGTGCAGAGGACATCACAGGTTTCGTCTGGGACCATCTCCACTTTGATTTTCATTCTGGGATGTCCTCTACCTACAGTCCTTACAGGGTACGTTTTACTCTTTGATGTCCGTTGTAGCCTGGTCCAGCCCCTGAGATACTGCTGTTGGTCCTGTAGAGTCTCCACTTCTCGCTGCAGCCAGATGACTAGTCAGAGTTTCCACTCTGACGTAATGACCCTGGGAGGGATGGGAGAGACCTGTGAGGTCATCTTCTCTGTCCTCAGCCAGGGCAGGGTTGTTCCCTAATGGTGCAATCAAGTATTTGGTCCAGTCTCGCTTCATATGACTCGAGTGATGAGGCCCTGGGCCCTCCCTTGAGGCTATTCTGAAGCCTAATAACTGTCCCTGTGAGATTTTTTTTTTGTATGTGTCTAATATTCAGAGTCTGACATAATAAGGTTATAAAGAGCCAAGTCTGTTTAAGGTAGCTCTTCACCTGGAAATGATCTCATAAGAGTCATTTTTGTTAGGAATCTTCATCCAGCAAGGGAGTTAAGTGCAAGTTCCGATGAGACCTAGGGACTATTTATCCTAAAATGTAAGAATGGCCCCCAAAGTGAGATTTCTTGCCGGAAAGCAACTCCATCTACCAACAGTGCATCACACGGTAACGGGCCTCTGTGTGTTATAATGTGTCACATAGCACTGTACGTTTTGCTTACATGGTGTTCAATGCAAAAGCAGAGGGGCTCCTATTGAATGTTTAGCACTAAATTCACAGCATCCCTCTTTGAAACTGCTCTGAAAATTGCCCCTCATCCCTTTTGCCAAGAAACGAGAGTGTAGCCTGTGCCTTTCTTGGTTTGGGGTCTCTCTGTGGTCTTGGTGGCACTTGGTGGTAGGAGGTTAATCATTGCTGGAAAAAGATTCCCACGTGGGACTGAGAGAGGGAAAGAGAGGAATGAGAGGAAGGAAGAGAGACAAGGACCCCAGAGAAAGAGCAGGGAGAATATGAGAAATTGGGAATTAAAAAAAGAAGTAAAAGTAAAAAGAAAGGAAGAAAATATGGGGGCAGGGTGGGAAAAGGAAATGAGATAAAGGAGAGGAAAAGAAAATGCAAGTCTATTTGGGATCGATGGACTGAGAAGAGACACTCATACCTGCCTCAGAGAAGGTTCCCTCAAAGTTTCACCACCTGGTTCCTTCCTTTGCTGTAGGAATCTGATTCTTCAAGCCTGGTTCCCAGCATCAGCCTGACCTGGGTATTTGTTAAAATGCAGCTCATCTACCCCACCCCCAACATCCTCAATCAGAAAAGCTAGGGAGGGTACCCAGCACTCTGGCTTTTCACAAGCCCTTCAACAGAGCCTGACACAAGTCCAGTTTGAGAACTGCAGCTGTACAGCCTTCTTCTAGGGACCAGACTGTTTCAGGAATAACCTGGCCCCTGGAGGGCATTATATCACCCTGTCAGAGACAGGGGACTCTGACCCTCTTCCACCCCATGCCTTCTGTAGCTCTCTGTCTGACGGAGGATGATGTTGACCCACAGAGTGGTTGCCTCTGACCGGGGGACAGGCCTCATTTTGGAAATATACCACAGAAGGCAAAGTCGGTTCCCCTTGACCACATACTGTGCCATGTGAAATGTACCACACCACATGTAATGTACCACATGTACCACTCCATGTGAAATGTACCAGGCCATGTGTAACATCCAAGCAGCTCAGGCCCAAGCTGGGCAGGTCCGATGGAACATCAGGGCATACATCTCAGTTCCCCTTAGTTTTCCCCCATTGACACAACAAGAGAGTAGGGATAGTTAAAGAGATTATTTTTGTCTTTATCTTATCATTTAAAGTGCATTTTTCCAATGAGAGTTCTGATGCTATAAAAGGTTGTTCATTGAATAACCACCCAAATTAGCACTGTTTCATTTCATTCACAGCGTTCTCTTGTCTTGGCTCATGATAGAACAGTAAATTCAAGTCACTTTAAGTAGATATTGGAAATATGAACCTAATATGTTCTTGATGTTCCTATGGCATAATTATAATTTAAACTCAAAGTGCTCATGTCAAGTCACATTTTTGGGGTTAAAGGGTTATATTTATCAAAAGAGGAGAATTAGAAACACAGAAGTCCTCCTCCTTCATTTTCAAGTGGGCCCTCGTTGTTTAAGGATTTGTTCTATTGCATACTGATAAATATTTATCATGGTTAAGTGAACAATCATTTGGAGACAGATACCGCTTTACGATGCAGCTTCTCAGGGCGTCCTAATTGTGACTCTGCCTTGCCATTTTGTGTTTTATCGGAATATGCAGGCATATACTTTATGAGGTTGGGTAATGAAGAGAGAGAGACCCCAATAAACATATTTGCTAAGAGTAATGGTTATCTATAGCTCAGCCACCCTCGGTTAGCAGAGCCTCCATTACACAATACAAGGCAAGCAGTTCATAGCTCAATTAGACCTAACTTGCTTCATTTTTAGGCATTATGTTATTCTAAATTAACACTATATTTCAAATTCTCCAGGTCTGACTATTAACTGGATTTTGGAACCTTCAGGGCTTATTATTTAGTAATCCCTGAAGCTCCCAAGTAGGCATTTTTAAATTCATGCATTAGAACAGATTAAAAATTAGCTAGAAAGGCATGTTAAATAACCCACTCCCTTTCTTTTGCTAATTGTGCTAGCAGAAGTAAAAAAGAAAATGCAAGTGAGGTCAGATCTGGGAGGGCACAAGTAAATTTGCTACCTGGTTTGCTGCTGATTGTTGCTGAAATAGGGGTTATTTAAATTAGAAAATAATTTTTGAAATCTCTGTTGCATGCCACAGAGCCACAATCCGCGTACACCTACCAGGAATTCTTTTCCCTTTATGCTTTAAAGTTTTCTGCAATAAGAATGCATTTCCAATGCAAGCTGGGGAGGGAGGGTGGGGAGGACCAGGAGGCCTCACTACAGATAAAAGTGGTAAGACATGGGAATGTTTTGAAACTGGTGATTCATTAACCTATAGAAAACATTTCCGTGTTTCTTGTTGCAAATTGTTCATCCTTAGTTGTTAATCAGAAACAGAAACTTACCCGAAAACCTTAATTCACAAAGATCATTCATGATGAGTCCCTGGAGCAGTTGCTCTTTTTCTTTAATATTTTTTTAGAAAAGATTCTGACAAAGCCGACTTTTCTGGGTCTCCATGCACTAATTTCATTTCTTTCTATTTTTCCTTCTTCTATTGCGTATGAAATCACTATATTTAGAGAATAGATAGATTCTGCCTTCATTATATAAATTTTAAACTCTGTCTCTTCTGTCATCTCGGATGAGGCAAACTACCCTTACTTGTCCCTTCCCTCCAAATATCCCTCTGCCTGGTCCACTGACACTCCTCCAGGGCCAGTTTTCTCCCAGGGGATATTTGGCAACATCTGGGGGCATGTTTTGGTTGCCAGGGTTAGGGCAAGCGGTGAGAGAGGAGGTGTGCCCACAGGCATCTAGTGAGTCGAGACCGGGATGCTGCTCAGCATCCTACAATGCACAGCCTAGCCCCCTTCTCCCAAACGAGGATTATCCAGCCCCCAAATGGCAATAATGCCCCTATTGAGAAACCCTCTTTTAGCCACACCTAATTATTGGAAGGTCGCCAACCTGTACTTTGTACGCTCGATGCTGTCGCTTGCCTAAAACGTCCTTTGCTAATTCCTGCTCCTGCCTCCCGACACCCAAAGTACCATGTCTCTTTAAGAAACATTTGCTGAGTCCCACAGTGTCCTGTGGCAAAGTCTGCTCTCCCTTCTCCCCCAGACAAAAACTCTCCTTGAGCAAACTTTAGTCTGCCTCTCTGAGCCAGTTCTCAGTTGGGCCTTGACCTTGGCCCCATCCTTGCCAGGTCTGCGTGGCCCAATCTCAGCAAGAATTCTGCTAAGTCAATTTAAAGAGAATCCCTCCACCCTTGCTATCTGTTCACCCAGACCTGCCTTCAGCAAGAATCTTGTTTCATCATCGGTTTTAGCAAGAATCTCTCTATCCTTGATGTCTCCTCTTAGTAATTTTGCATCCAATGATGACTCCCCACCCCACCTCACCCCCAATTCTTGGCTCTAAGTCCCCGGTGGTCTGTATTATATTTGGAGTTGGGTCGGATTGCTCTCCCCTGTTGCTATGGTCTTGACCCTTATGAATACGGTCCTAAATAAAGTCTTCCTTACTCTTCTAACAAATGTCAGGATGACACTTTCTACAAAACACCCCACCCACTGCACTACTAACTCTTCAAGGGTCTAGACCAGGTGTTGTCTAGGGCCAGGTACATAATCACAGGGTAGTTACCTAAGAAGTGCTTTTTGAATGGCAATCTTAAAGCATTTGGTGGAAATAGGACATGTATCAAGGTAGTCATAGTCCCAAAGTCAAAAGGACCCACCTTACCGGGTTCTTTGTCTTTTCCCCTCTACCTGGGCATTTTCTAGCCACAGCCCGCATGCAAGAATGAATAAACTTCTAGCATTAAGTGCCTGAATTATTTAAGCCCTGCCAGTGATTCTGTAGAAACCGTACAGTAGAATGTATTGCATATACCTCCACTTCAGGCGCACCAATCAGCCTACCCTGGATGGCTTGATGTTGTCTCCCAGCACTGCGTCAATACTCGGGTATTTTCCAATATTGCATGTAGCTGAATGAAGCCTTTGTGTTCGGGCTCCTGCAGGCATTACCCATTTGTGAAGCCAGGCCCCAATCTATATGCCCAACGCTACTCCTAGACCCCCTTTGATGATCCTCACTGAGCAGACGCACTCGATACATCTTCACTAATGGGTTCTGACTTCATAAAATGTATTAATGACTTCTTTTTGAAAGTAAGAGTGCTTTGAATACAAGTCTTTATTGCTTTAGAAGTTCATAAAAGCAAAAGTACAGTATTTCCCCTGGTGTTTGAACTGGAAGGGGAAGAGACGTACACCCAGGGCCCCATGCATCTATCGTTTGTGATTCCAGAGTTCAGATTGCCTGGTAGAACCACGCCTCTCCTGATTCTCAGTCCAGTTGGTCTGATGTTTGCGAACTCCTGCTTTGCAAAAGGCCTGCAGACATTTCATCTGCAAATAGCTTTATCACATGACAAAGACAACAGAAAGGGAAACTTGTTATTGGCCTAACTGGGTGCTGTAAAAAGCAGCATCTTACTTAATCCCTGCAGCGACCCTTCCGGGGAGTTATTATTACCAGCTCCCAGTTTGTAGATAAGGAAACTGACGGGCTGGGAAGAGCCCTGGCCTAACTCCCAAGACTTTACACGTCCATTTCTCCACCTTGCTCTCAATCATAATGGCAAATGGAAGAGAAGCAACAACTTTTCCTTTAAAGAATCGTGGACTATTTGAAAGCTTTTCTTAAAGGACACGAGGAAACCATGGTGTCCTTGGCTTCGATCCTCACCAAAAGTGCCCATTGCCTTTATGGACCTTTCTTTTCATTAACTCTTCAGTTCACAAGGAAGCACAACAGCATACTGATTCCCAGTACGACTTGCACCTGGCTGACCTCTGGCCTTGAAGAATGCCTGCCTTTGCATTCTGAGACATCTAACAAACTCTTACAGGCAACACCTGTAGATTTATAGCTGTTCCTCTTCAACCTCAAGGGCCTTATGCCTGAATCCTTCACCCCCATGTTTAGGAAACTTTCAGCTGAGGACACAGTGAGTCTAGGGACGAAGGTCACTAGGGGACCCCAGAAACACGTGACTTATGACACTTATGAGCCAAGAAGAACATCTTAATTTCATGTTTCTTAAATTAGGGTGTGAGTATCCCCTATTTCCCTGGTGGAGTGGTATGCCAGAGGTTTCCTAGTCACAGGAAATCAAAGCACTTTTTTTTTTAAAGAGTCCACTTTTTTGGTGACAAACTATATTACTTAGAGCAAAACAAACACAAATATTATCTAGTAAGATGCCTCTTTTGCGTGATTTTTTAAAGATACAATATGAGTCTTTAAACACACTCCTACCCCTGGGGATCTTCTGTGCTGTGAGAGATACGTCTATAGCAGAGTTCGAAAGCCCAGCCATATGTTCATCATATTATTCATTTTTATTTGCTATCCAGAGCTCGCCAGGAACCTTTCAGATCTCTCTCCTCAGAAGGTTTGGCACCATGTTGTAAATGTATGTTGCTTTGCTGCAGAGAATATGCACTTGAAAAGCAATTATTTGCCCCCCTCTTTGGTCCTCAGCTCAGAGGCTGACTGCCTTCCTGGTG
Source organism: Anoura caudifer (assembly GCA_004027475.1). NCBI lineage: Eukaryota > Metazoa > Chordata > Mammalia > Chiroptera > Phyllostomidae > Anoura > Anoura caudifer. Next base: position 18,990 of record PVKU01000114.1, read on the forward strand.
TGTGGCTGGGCACTGTCGACCCCCCGCCCCATCCCCAGGTTTTTGCCACGGCTCTCCTGCCATACACATGCACCCCTCCCTACACCGCAGGGGGGTCCCTCTGCACCCCAGCTACTGTGCCTCCATTTCCTAAGCACTTCCAAGCTTCGTTGCAGAAATGTGCTGTCTCCTCTGGCAGCCACTATATATCCCTGTGTTAGCCCCACTTTTCTAAGGTCCTTTTTTTTCCAAATTATCCCCAACTGGTATGATACATATGTGTTGTAATGGGTACTCATCTCTGTTTAACATGTACACAGAACCAAATATAGTAGTTCCCCCCTTATCTGTGGGGTTCCCAATGGGATGTCTGAAATTGCAGAGGGTACTGAACGCTCTACATATTACATTTTTTTTCCATATACGTAGAAATACATATAGACCATTCATTCAAAGGAAGTACTTCATGGCTTCTCTTTGGCATATCTGACCTGCCAGCATCACTGCTCTTGTGCTTTGGGGCCATTATTAAGTAAAATAAGGGCTACTTGAACACAAGCACCGTGATACTGAGAGCAGATCTGATAACTGAGATAGCTACCAAGTGACTGGTGGGCAGGGGGTACGTATGGCGTGGACACGCGGGACAAAGGGGTGATCCCTGTCCCAGGGTGGCGTGGGACGGAGCGAGATGGGGTGAGATTTCATCACCTACTCAGAATGGTGCACAATTTAAAACTTATAAATTGTTTATTTCTGGAATTTTCCACTTAAAATTTTTAGACAGCCGTTGAGTGCAGGTAACTGAAACAGCAGAAAGCAAGTAAAGTGGGTGTACTGTAGTCACAGAGGAGTATTTTGGGTGGCAGGCACTGCCCTGGGGCACTGCAGACTGCGGGGTCCCCTAGGGACATTTGGCAGTGTCTGGAGACATTTTTTGTTTGTCACAACATGTTAGGGGTGGGGACGATCCTGCTGCTGGCATCTAGGCACGAGAAGCCAAGGATGCTGCCGAAGGTCCCACAAAGCACAGCGCAGCCTCCACACCAAAGACTGAGCCAGCCGCAGATGCAAGGAGTGCTGAGGTTGAGAAATGCTGGTCTAAGAGAAGGTATGATTTTATTCTTCTCTTCACCATTGTAAGTTGTTAGTCAAGCTGCAAATACCCTTCCTCTTTTTAGTCTAAAGTTATACAAAGTTAAATCTTGTGATACTAGAACCAGTCAGTGGAGCTCATTGATCAGAGAAATTTACTCTTCCCAGCTGGCAGGGAGGCAACCCTACATAAAAACATCAGGATTTGAAGGTAATTTAGAAATAGGAAGGTCATGGGTTGGAGCTGGGGTCACAGGGGTCACCTGGAGAATACAGAGAGCGTGATCCTGCGTACAGGCTGCGGCCACTCTGTTGAGGGCTTCCGCCGCCAGGGCTCTGCAAAAACAGCCACAGCTTCGGGGGCCCTTTCCCCCTCTCCTCAAACAATACCCTTCCCTCTGTTGAGGGAGCGGCAGCCTTCACCAGGAATGTTAAACAACACGTCAGTCTCGCTTTCTGTGGCTTTGCTCCCGTATCCATTTGAAATGCAGTGCAAACCCATAAATTCCACTTTGCTCCTGGTAGCAGCCTGCATGGTGTGTATACTGAGCATTAGAAAAACAGTAAATCCTGCCCATTTATTCACATTAACCAGTGAAGGCATCCTGCATGCCTGTGTAAGTGCTGGAAATTACTGACGTGGCCTCCTAGACCATGAAAAGATGGAAGCATATGGCAGAATTCATATGTGAACAGATTGCTTTTCCTCATAAGAACGCTTTATTAGAATATCAACCATTGTGGCTTACTGAATGTACTCGTCCTGCTCTTGGTTTAAGCCTCGAGTCACCCCAGCACACTTTTTTTTCACCACAGTCCGCTAGGTATCTCACACCTACTCCTTGCTGTTTCTAAATGGCCTACTTAAACCTTGAGGTGGGTCCTTCAGCTTCCCATAAATTAATAAAACATCTATGAATATTTCCCAGCCAATTTTAGAAGCCCCAGTCTGTTCCAATACCAGGACCGTAAAAACAGGGGTTAGATAAAGCAAGCATCTTCTTTCAGATGCTCTTCCAATATGGAGCAAACTATTATTAATCTAGACTGCCTGCTACTTTCATTTACCATGTTTGCTGCTCATGGGATTACAGGCACAAAGGTTTCATAAATTTCAAATGAAATACGAACATTTGTTGTCAAAATACTGTTAAGCTGTGAAAGCCCTACTGGTACAAGATCCATTTTTTAAAATATTATTATTATTATAGTATTTATAGCCACAGACATGCACATGTTCTGGGTTCTGGGGAGCAAAGCTTTTTCTCCCCACTTTTCCACACCCCATTTTAATTCTCTCTGTGTCCCTCCCTCCTCTTACCAGCAGGACACAGGAAATCAGGTCGTCCGTGAGTGACGTCTGCATGCTCTCATTTTAGGGGCACGCTGCTGCCCTTGTGTGCCATCAGAGCAGCTGTCTTTCACACTGGAGGTGGGTCATGGGGTTGAGCTGACTGCATCAGACAGTACCATGCAGGACCCACCTGGGAGGCCACAGCCTGCCAAGGAGGGTTCAGGGGGCTGGATGGGAGAGAGCAGATCCAAGCTGGCAAGGCAGTCTTTGTGGAGAGCAGCCAAGGTCACAGCTGGAGAGAAAACAGCACATCCTAAATTGGAGGGGCGATGCACAGAAGGATCCAGGAAATGGCGGCCAAGTTGTTAGCCAAGAGAACCAAGAGCCAAACAGAATGAATCCATGGCAAAAATAAAGGAAAATAATGAAATGAAACAAAGCCATCTATTGAGCGTTGATCAGGTGCCAAACATTGTGATGACCCAGGAAATGCACCGAATAGTTGGTGGAAGGGCAGGCGTGAGTTTTCACAGGGGTTGCGCTGAGTCCAGTGGTTCTCCAAGTGCGTTCTCTGGACCAGCTGCGTCAGTATCACTTGGGGAGTTGTTAGAGATGCAAATTATTTTTTTAAATTTTAGGGTTAGTTCAATTTTGTTACAGAATATGACGGTATAAAACACTTTATTATTCTAGTGGGAAAACGTTGCAGGACATGAAATACAAAGGTATGATTCCCAAACAAGGCTGATTTTCTTTTCTTTCTTTTTCTTTTTGATTTTATTTATTTATTTCTAGAGAGAGGGGAAGTGGGGGAGAAAGAGAGGGAGAGAAACATCACTGTGTAGTTGCCTCTCACGTGACCCCCACTAGGGACCTGGCCTGCAACCCAGTCATGTGCCCTGACTGGGAATTGAACCGGTGACCCTTTGGTTTGCAGCCCGCGCTGAATCCACTGAGCTACATCAGCCAGGGCGTCTTTTCTTTTCTTTTCTTTTTTTTTTTTTAAGCAGGAAAATATGACTCTTTATAAAGAAAATTTAGAGATACAAATTCTTGAGCCTCATGCCAGACCTACTGAACCGGAATCTCTGGGGTCCAGTGTACAGTCTGTTTTCAGAAGCCCTCCAGGTGTTTCTGATGCTCGGTCAAGTTTGAGATGCAGCAGGACAGGCAGGGAACAAGGTGGGAATCAGAATTACCGCACCACTGTCTGTGGACTGCTCACCTTTGGGCAAGTCTTCTAAACGCTCCTGTCTGGCAGCTTCCTCGCAGAGGGGATAATAATGCTTGTCTTTCAGACCTCACAGGGCAGGGTTCTTCTAGACCAATGCTGGCCACAGTATAGCCACTAAAACCCATGTCACCATTACCGCGTGCCAGGCAGCGTGCTGAGCACTCATTTCAGATGCTCTCCATTTGGATCCTGACACTAACCCACGAAGCAGGAACTATCGTTACCCCTGACTTAGCATTGGGAAAAGAGTCTGCCCAAGGACATGCTGCTGGTAGGCAGGAATCACTGCAGGTCTTTCCTTTCAAAGCTTATGCTAATCACTGAGTTGCCACATTATTTTACTAGATCAAGAGAGATGGTGTGTTTGAAAGGGCTTTATGAATTATAAATGTATATAAAATAATAAAGTGGTATTATCATTGTCATCATTATATACATGCACACTTGTACATACATTTAAAAGTAACCCTCCCATTGGTATCCTTCCCTGAGCCTTCCCTGCTACGGAATTCTTTGCCATGGGACAGTCCACTTCATCAAATAGATTCACAGTCTGAACTGGGTCGCACATCACAGACTGGGTCTGCAATCAGGCATCAGTGATGGGGGCAACATGGCTCGGTTCTTGGGTGCTTTCGCTCAGGTTTACAAGTGACAAGAGGAGACTCAGATTACTAATGGGGGCTTTCGATGGCCTCTGGGCGGGGTGGAGGGGGGGGCTTGTCAGCCAAAGAGAGTGTCAAAGGTTTACCGGTGTTCTAAATTAAAACTCATTCCATCCACGCCACACATTTCAAGCCCTAGCTCTTCTCCAGGCGTTTAAGCTCGCCTTACCGTTCTGATTGTTGAGTTTGCAAGCCCAGCACACTGCAGCAGTGTGTTCTCAGGAGCTTCAAGAGTGAGGCTGTGCCCCACTCCTGCATTTAGGTAAAGACTTGAGGAATATTAAAAGTTGTAAGTCGAATAGTTTTCTTTTCAGGTACTTTCACTGAGAAACTGCCCAAGAATATAAGTAATTTGTGTATATGTAATAAATTTAATTTCAAATATAATGAATCTTAAGTTTTCTTAATGTTGTGACACTTTTCTAAATGTAGTGATATTTCACCTTACCATCATAATTCTGCAGTGATTACCATTTACACATTTAAAACTGAACCTGTAAGGTTAATTTATAATTTTAAAATGAGGTCAACAGATATTTTCTCTAAAAGGTCAAAGAGTAAATATTTCTGGCTTGGCAGTTCATATAGTCTCTGTCACGGCCATTTAACTCTGCCTTTGTATGAAAGTAGCCGTAGACAATAACACACGAAGGCATGCACCTGGCCGTGTTCCAATAAAACTTTATTTATAAAAACAAATAGCCGGCCAAAGTTGTCCCATGGGCCATAGTTTGTCAACGCCTGCTCCCAAAGCCCAAACTCAAACATTACAAATTCCTAAGATATGACCTCTGTGAAAATATGCCAACACAATAGCTTTATTTCTCCCATTTTTGATTATTTCAATATTTTATGTGTAATTCTAACATGAAAACAACATTTTTATATTTAACTCAAATGCAGGTTGGCAGCCTGCTCAGGTAAGAAGCCTGCTGGTTTCAAGGAGCAAGGAAATCGTGAGCTTGGGCACCAAGCCATGCCAGCACTCAGGTGTCTCCTGTGTGTCACCCCGGGCCATTGCTCCTGCTCTACCCTGTTATACGTACATGTTGTGCTTCTTGTGGCATTTCTGGGCCTGCAGGTGACCTGGCTGCAGCCACCTCATGGTCACATTGGCCATGGCCTCTAGAGCCAGGACTTTGCTATCATGGTACTCGGCACAAAGCAGGTGCTTGATGAATATTTATCGCATGATTTCCAGCTAGTAGAGGAAAGCTAACCAGCACAACAGCCAGAGCATTGAAGTTCATAGAAAATGGACCCGAGGGACTATGGTGAAAAGAGTCTCAAAAGGCAGCAGGCAGGGAATTGGTATTTATTAAGGGTCTGAAATGGATGCTGTAGTAGAACATACAATGTCCTGGGAAGACCACAGCCTGGAGCCAGGCTGCTGGGTTTAAAGCCAGACTCTACCTAGTTTGGCTGCGTGGCCTTGGAAAAGTTATTCAGGCTCTCTGTGCCTAATTTTTTTTTTTTTTTAATTTTTAAGTCAGGGATAATGATAGTATCTCACAGGGTGATTCTCATGGAGTGAAATGTTATATAAAACACTTTTAACAGGGCCTGGCAGGTAATGAGTGCCACCTAGGTATTGTGATTATTTGGTTTACCTGGCTTCTTTGTAATCTTCCCAAACAGGCCCCATTGGCTAAGTGAGGAAGCTACAGGTCTGCCAGCCGTGTAGAAAGTGGCAGCGCTGGAGTATGAACTCCGCTCAGCTTCCTCCCCCTTCCTCCCCCACCTCCCTTCCCACCCCTTTCCACAACTCCCCACCCCACCCCCAATCTCTCCACACACCTCCCTCTTCCTTTCCTTCTACTGCATGTGAGGAACTTGGGAACCAAGAGGAGAAGCGCTTGAAGGAAGCACACAAAGGTGACGTGTGTGAACCACGTTGTAAGCCAGGCAGTGAGATCAAGGGCCCTTCAGAGCTGGGATGAGTGTCGAAGGCGCTCTGAGATGGCATGTGCTGTGAGCCGCCGTCGGGGGCTGCAGCCTGAGCTGCCCTGAGCGATGGCTGCGCTCCCTGTGTGGAGTGGGAGGGGGGAGGTCCTGACCACCCAGAGCCAGTGGGCAGAGGAGCAGATGAAGTGCTTTAATCTCCATGTGGAAAGCTAAAGGTAAAGAGAATCGATTGAGAATGGTATGTGAACATTGAAGAGAAATCAGATTTTGTTTTCCCGTTTATTTCATTTAAAATTTTTTTCTTAAATTTATCGGCATGACATTGGTTAATAAAATTAAATAGGTTTCAAGTGTTCAATGTACAACACATCATCTGCATATCGTATTGTATGTTTCCCACCCAAAGCCAAGTCTCCCTTTGTCACCACGTATCCCTGCTTCACTCTTTTCTAGCAGGGACAGGGTTTTCTGTGAACGAGTGTTCAGGGCGTATTTAGAAATGCACGCTGTGCCCCAGGGTCAGGGGGCATCCTTGGAGCAGTCCTCCCCGCCCCCCTTTTTCAGTCCCACCCACTCAATGGGGGAGAAAGGGACCAAACTGGGGTTGAGACCCGATGCCTTTCCAGCACTCACCTTTTCCCGTCACGCCCACCCTGGAGTCCTGGGCCTCAGCATCTAACACCCACCCCAAAGCCTGTTTTTTCAGTCAGTATTGGAGAACTTCTTGCTCTTTCCAGAGGGAATCGATCTCAAAGGCAAGTCTCTGGAATCATGGGATCCTGCAGTGGTTCCTGGGGTCAGGGAAGGCTCCCCTGAGGATGGGGTATTAGGCTGAGGGATGGAGGGACCTTGACTTCAGCCAGGGGGAAGTTCAAGAACTGGGAAGGAAGAGGGAGGACATAAATTCTGACACCTCCCCTTCCGTGCTCCTTCCAGACCAGAGCCATGACTACCCCAGTTCCCCGGTGGTCCGTCCACGTCGTTTGCCTCCTGTACTAATTTCTGCTTCTGGTCCCCATCCTGTGAAAATTGCTAAAAGACAGAAGAAGGATCTTCATAAGAGAGATTTAAAAAATCCCAGAAATTCCAAATGCTTGAATTTTGGGAATGGGAGAAAAAAATCCCAAAATATGTTTCCAACTGCACCAATTACTTTGACCTCCTAAAGGGGGAGAATTGGCCTTATTTTTCCTTTTAATGCTCTGAATTTCTGGTATGGTTATGGGCAAAGAGGCAGGTTTAACAGAATAGTCTTTAGGCATATGACTGTAATCAATTTACTCTGCTCAAGCTCAGTGGCAAAAAGTTTGTGAACTTGATTTTTTAAAAATTGTGCTAAAATATGCACACCACAGAGTTCATTATTTTTAACTGTACAATCACAGGCGTTATGTGCGCTCACACTGTTGTGCAGCCGTCGCCAAGTCTCCGTCCCCTACCTGCTGTTCAAGGGAACACGTCAGGTGGGGAGAGGCAGCATGGGACTTTCTTACCTGTCCGCAGCTGTGTTACTCACCCTCACACAGTGATCTAACTGCTCTGAGCTTCAGTGTCTGTCTATAAAACGGGAACCAAGATAGGCTGTATGATTTGAACTTAGCAAGACACGAATAGGGGGCTCTCTAGTGCACAGGTGGCAAAAGCAAGGCCCTTGGGCTGAATCCGGCCCGCCACCTTGGTTTATCCGGCCCGGCACCTAGTTTTGACCGGACAGCAGTGCCGAGCTCCTTGCCCCTAGTTAAAGAGTAGTTACATTTACACAGTCCTAAAATTACATTCAGCCCTCCCGGGGCAACCGCAAGGCTGATGTGGCCCCTGGTGAAAATGAGTTTGACACCCCTGCTCTAGAGTTTGCTCATCTCCAGCACAAGGCCCACCTTCCTGTCTCATTCGTCTGCATCTTCAGGACATTTGGTTTTAATTCCATATGTATAATGTGTAAAACATGCAGTGCCAAGAAGACACAGTTTCTGTAAGTACGATGTGACTGCCCACTGTTCCTCAGTAACTCATTAGGCTGTGATGGGTTGATGCGAGGAGCAGTGTCCCGACTTGGTGTCTATTGCTGCTCCCTCCCTACAGTTTACGAAACTCTAGTCCATAAAAGCTGTTTGAAATTTCCATTAGGAGCTTTGCACAAGTGGTTAAAATTAGTCATGCATTCTTGGGCTAAACTGCAGGAAGGGTATCTTTACTGTGAAAATGATTATGACATGTTAAAACTGTGTAATAGTAAGCAGACAGTTTTCCGAGCTGCTGGGTGAGTTCTCGAAATGCTCTGTTTGTTTTCTCCCTATTGACTCCTTTCTTTCAGGCAAGGCTGCCAGTGCGTTGACTTGGATAACAACTGAGGCCCAGCAGCCCCAAAGCACTGCCATTAGGTGGCTTCTTTTTTAAATGGGGCCAACTCTTTGATTTTATTTTTTAATGGCTTCTTCTTCCTCTAAAACACAAAGTGCGTTTTTCTCTTTTTAAAAGGGAGCCTTAAAAAAAAAATAGCAACACCCCTGGTTCCCTCGCCCTATCCCTCATTTGCCACTTCTAGAACTACAACAGTGCCTCTGAGCGTAGGGCGGAAGCAAAGGCTTTTGCATGCTGCACATCAGCTGCCTACTTTATTTAGTTACTGATTCCTGTTTAGTGCAGCAGTGTTTTTAGCGCTAAGAGAAAAGGCTGTGATTTTCTTAGATATTAAAAAGCCAGCCACTTATATTTTCTAAAGTCATTTGCATTCAGTCTGACAGCCGCTAAAAATGTGTGTGGATTTTTCATCTGAGAGGTTTTCTCTATGCATATTGTTTACATTTATCAAACGTTGTCCTGCCCAGTACTTTATATTCATTGTAGCTTCCGGAAAGAGCTGACAAAATGGCCCTATATGAAAAACAGAACAAAACAAAGCGCAAGAGTGAGAGGATCTTCTTTTGAGAGACTATGAGGACAGGGAAGGGGTACGTGGCTGCAGGAAAGGGCAGTGTTCCTGAGTGCGAGTCCTGCCTTTGTTCTGCTCTCAGTTTGTCAGCTGTCAGTCATGCTCTCCCTCCCCTTCCACGCCGGCTAAACTTATGTGAGAACCCAACCCTGGCTCTGCTCTCAGCCTGCACTTGTGCAGCCCAAAAAATCTGGGAAGACTTTGTGAAATAAATCATTAAAATTACAATATAAAGGACTGTAAAAAACTGGTATTGTTTGCAATCACCCAAAAACAATTTCATTTTTTTCTGCTTTCTTGCTCTTTCTTTGCAGTCACTGACTTTGTGTAATGCCATATGTATCACCAGGTTACATTGCTTTTGTGAGCACTTACAGTAAAAACAATAACAAGAATTAAAAAAACCCCCAAAAACCAAAACCCTATTCCTGCAATTCTGTTATTTTACCACCAGGTGGTGGTAGTGCATCTTGAGTAAGGAATCTGACCTGGTAGGTACAAGCGTTCATTTATTTATCCACTAAGTAACATTTATTAGTATGAAGCATGGTTTAGATGCTGTGGATACAGCAATCACTAAGATAGGTCTGTATTCTCAAGAAGCTTATGTCTAGTGACATATACTTTGTGTGCAGTCAGGCATGGCAGGTTTTTTGGGACAAAATTTACTCATATTTGACCAGAAGCACAATTATACCTTGTTTATAATAATGCATTTTTATTTAACACTTTTCCATCTCCATGTTTAATAATGTTATCAAAAAGGAAAATACCTTAAATACATATGTGTGCCCTTCTTTATTAATTGTTCCTTATTCAACCCTGTATTATTTTTCAGACCATCAGGGTCAGCTGTTTGACTGCAGCTAGTTGCCTTTGACTTTCACACACACAGGTGCACACGTCCTTGGACATGTGTAGTATTGCTTTCCAGAGTGAGGCCACAGCGTCCGGGGCCGTTTCCTGCCTCTGCTGTTAGACTAGGCGTCTTCTCCAACAGCCTGCCCTTTGCAGGCACCTGAGCCCATGGAGATCCCACCTCACGTTTCTTTCTCTCTACAGTCAAGGGGTCCATCTCTGCAACTTTCTCTGGATCTTGACTCTTCTTCTTTTCAATCTTTTTACTTCTCTTTCTCAATCTTTCCATTTGTCATCGAGATAGAAGCTGCAGGGGAGGCTCAGGAGAACTCAGCATCTCCAGAGCGTCTCTCTGGCTTGAAACTTGGTCCCATATGCCCTAGAAATAGATGTTTTTCCCACTATGAAAGCATCAGGCATTCATCCAGGAGAGGGAAGCCCCCTCTGGCCATCATTGCTCAAGCCTGAAATCTCCCATCAGATTCCTGTTCACACATGGTGCTGATGTGATCATCACCTTCTCAGAAGGTTCTCCTGGCCCCAGTCCCTACCCTTGCAACTGACTTGGATACGTACTTCCTTTGGAAGTGAATCAGTTACCCAGTAGACCCAAAGAGAAGTACTCCGTGTAAACTATTGAATATTTTACACGGAAGATAAACATTTCTTGTCAAGAACAAATTGTTTGCATAATTGACATTCCGGCTTGTCCCAAAAGTCTTGTTGCGGTGTTGATTCTGATCACTGAGACCTTCATGGGGAAGGGCTTAGTTTTCTCTTCTCCCCGCTCCGACCCCCACCCCTTTCAGAATAGCTCTCAATTGAGAGCTAAAACATTCCTCAGAGAGCTTAAAAAGCTACTGTAGTCAGACTAAACCTGCAGGCAGAATCTCTATTTTTCCCCCAACATTTATGTAAAAACCCCAACTATGTGAAAACAGGTGTGCAAATGTATGATGAAACATCAGCGAAGTGTGTATGTCCATGGTCCTCACCTGCAACATTGCGTCATTTACACACATGCACCAGAGGCGCTGGGACACCTCCAGGGGCCGCGTGACGCCATTTCCTCCGCTCTGGAAAGTGGGTTTCCGAAGAGTCTGTGGGTCAGAGCTGTGCTCTGGGTGTCAGGAGCTGAATGGGGAATGCGGGCTAGGGCTGCTCCAAGTCAGTGGCAGTCAAGTTCAAGTTTGAAGACCTCCTCCCCATGTTCTCTTGGTGCTGTTTTATTTTATTTTATTAATTAAAAAAATTTTGTTGTTGTTTAGTTACATTTGTCCCCATTTTTCCTCCGTTACTCTCCCTTGCCCTGCCCCCCTCCCTCCTGCAATCCTCCCCCTACCCTGTTGTCCTTGTGTGTTGATTGAGAAGTATGTACTAATACAAGGCCACTCTGAGTTAATCACCTGAAATAATTTAGGAATTTATTGGTCAGTGTGTGTACTTACATTAAAAAAAAAAGATTAAGAGCCACTTCATACTAATTATGTACCAAGTGAGATAATGCTTTTATATATATGAGCTTATATAGTGTTCCCAGCAAGTCTTATCAGGTCCTCTTACCCCTATTGTGTTAACTGACCATTCAAGGAAATTAAGCAGGTTGCCTGAGGTTATAGAGCTAGGGTGTGGTTAACCAGGGTTGGCACCCACAGGGCCTCAGTGCCCGAGACAGTGCTCAGAATACAAGTATAGAAGCCTCACAACGTGGAGCACCAGGTATCTCTGGATTGCTGTCACCATCTCAAAAAATGCAAGAGAATACTGAACATACATGTTGTTTACTCTCAGCTGCTACTGTGTGGGACCCCTCTCACTGGGAAGCACCCAATTCAGAGTTCAGTGGCTGGAGAACATCCTTAGGAAGAGCTCTGTCCTCCTAAATGGGTCCCTGTGGGCCTGAGAGGACACACTGCCAGGTGCCGCCATCGGGGGCTGTGCGATGCCGAGGTGTGCTGTGGGAGCGAAGAAGAGACTTACTTCTGTCTCGGAATAGAGGCCATACCCTCACACTCACTGAAGTGAAGACTTGAAACAAATCCCGCCCCCCCCCCATATGCCACTCAGGCTCCACTGTTAAATGAGGTGCATGTTAGGATGAGTATGTATTCTAATGCCATAAACAAGCAAGCAAAAAACAAATGTTAAAAAGGAATGATACCTTGCAGCGTACAAAACATGCTGACATAGATTATTTGATTCTCACCACAACCGTGTAAATTAGGCAGGTATTGTTTTTACAGTTAGCTTCATTCATAGATGGGGAAACTGAGGCTCAGAGAATTATGTTATCTGTCCCTGCAACCCATAACTGGTGTGCAAGACCCAATCGTGGTCTTTCGACTTCAAATCCTGTAACTAGCCTTGCCAGGCAAAGTATAGGACATGCAGTTACATTTGAGTTTCAGACAAACAACCAATACTTTCTTAGTATAAGTGTAGTTCATGAGATATTTGAGACATGCTTATTATTTAAAAAACCTTATGGTATATACTTATACTAAGAAATTATACAGCTAGTAGGTGGGGTGAGGAAGTGGAGGGGTTGGGCAAAAAGGCAAAAGGACTCTTGGACATGGACGGCAGCATGGTGATTCCTTAGGGGAGCGGGGTATGAGGAGACTAAATGGTAATGAAAAAATATACAATAAAGATTAAATTTCAAAAAGAAAAAAAATAGAAATTATTGGTTGTTTGTCTGAAATGAGGATTTAACCGTGCATCCTGTGTTTTTATTCGTTAGATCTGGCCTCCCTATGGCATCCTTTTGTGTCTTAACCTCTTTACCACCCGGTCTTGATATTATTCTATGTTTCAGTAACCACCTCAGGAAATAATAATTTTTAAAGTTACTCTGTATTAAATACTTGCCACCTGCTGAAAGCTTTGGGTGCTTTACTGCATGAACTTACAACCACCGGCTCAACGCCTCACAGTTAATGAAGGTGAAAACTGGGGTTAGAACCATGATCTCTGCCTCCAAGGGCATTTATTATTATCTACATAGCAAAATAATATTTTTTGAATTAAAGAGAAAAATGGTGTTTACAATCAATCACAGAGGCATAAAGCACCTTGGGGAGAACCCAGGTGTTGGCCATTAAAAAAAAAAAAAATCTTTCACAGGATCCAGCAAAATGCTTTCCACTTAATAGACCCTCAGCACAGACCGGTTTGCTGACTGATGTGTTTCCAGCACAATTCAAAAAAAAAAAAAAAAAAAAAAAAGGAGGAAGTGAAAACTCAGTGTCGTTTACACATCTATTTCGCCCTGGGTGTGTTTTACATTTTGTCAGGACCATAAACTGTGTTTCAAAACATGAAGATAAATTGGTCCTCTGACCTCTTATGAGATGACATAATTCATCTGAAATGCTGATCACCCTGCTCAGTCAGTTCCCAGTTCCCAACCATGCTTCCCGTTCTTTTAACTTCATCACATGCAGAAAGGGTAGAAGAGGTGAGGGCCAAGGCCGGCTCCAGCTGGTTATGGTGCAGGGATCAGGGTGCTGAGAAGCCCCCAGCCCTCCTGTTAACACCACACTTTTATCTTCCAATCACCGCCTGCGGGAGACAAAATCACAGCTTGTCTGGAAAACGAGATTAACTCATTTAAGCTAAGCAGTGATCACAGAGAGAAGCGCTGTGGTGCCTGGCTGAAGGAGAGCCTGCGGACTCTGGGCCATTCTGGTCCAGGGGGCCGGGGAGCAGGCCCAGCCTGTTGGAAGTAATCGACCCATCAGAGTCCACCTTGGTGAGAGGTGGGTGTTACAAAGGAATTCTGTTCATCTTTCACTTGGCCCTCTCATCCAATAAAGGCTGTGTGTAGCCTCTCCTCCTTCAGCATGTCTTCCGAAGCTCGGGCCTGGTGAGCGTGCTGCCCTGTCCCTCACACGTTGGTCCTCTTCACGAGCAATGAGAACAAGCTGCTGTGCGATTCGGCATCTGCTGGTTCACACAGAATTTGCTCTGTGCCAGGCCTCTTGTTCCAAAGCGACAGTTTGCTTTCTTCCCAATCAGGGCCATGAGGAGTTGTTTATTTTGTGCTATTTCATGTGTTTCTTCCCCTCGCGATGACTTTCCTGCGCAGATGTTCCTCCCATTGACTTGCTAGTCTTTTCCACCTGGAGCCTTGAGAACAGGTTTTTTACCCAACGGCCTGTGCATTTGGGGTGGTTGGGGACTCATTTCCAGAACGGCACTGAGAGTCAACAAATTGCATAGAGTTACCTGCAGGGAGGCTTGCTCGTGGAAGCAGCCCATTCAAGCAGTGGGACGGCTGCCCCGCGCACGCTTGCCCCATCAGGCCTTTCCCACACTGTGTCACTGCGCGGGCCGCACCTGGCAGATGACACAGCTCACTCATTCTCTTCGTGCAGCTAAAGCTCGGGGACCTTCCGGTGTATGTGTTCCTCAGCTCTCTGTACAGCTTTCCTTCCTGCTTGCTCACTTACTGTCATCTGGACCACAAGCAACTTACCTGTGTGCTGAGGCCAGATTTTAGGGCCTCATGACCACTCCCCAGGAATTTTAGAATGTGGATGGTCGGAATCATAGTGGGAGAATATTTCAAATGAGTTTTGTTAAAGCCAGCTGAATGAGGCAAAGATTCCCAGTGTCTGACTTTTTTTCTGGCTAGTCTGGCCTTTGTATGATAGACAAACAACTATATCATGAAACCTCCAGTGTTCATGTAAATGGTTTGTAATATTCAAAGGGATGTGGATGTAGATACATTTTAAAATATATCACTTTCCCTTCTGAAGAAATTCACCATTTCTGGGGCTTGTTCAGTGATGGCCTGACTGAATAATTGCTTCAACAAACAGGAGCAGGTTGCACATATGAGACTATTATAAATGCTTTGGAGGGAAATTTTAAGACTAGATGGCCACAGCCATTCAGAGCTGTGTTGAATATTTAACAATTTTTTTGGTGGATCCATCAACTAAGAAGACTATCAATTTTAGGGCATACAGCTGTTCAGGAATAACAGTTTGAAAGACCAGCCCCAAAGATCTTGGTGATTAAAATGTGAACAGATGACGGGATGATAAACCTTAACACTTAAAAATGTACTTTTATAGTCCCGTCCCCATATAGCATTGTCTGATAAATGCATTTGCAGCAGACAGACCAAATGAAAGAACCCTCCGTAAGGGGACCCAGCACCATCTCAATGCAAATATTCGTTCTGATTCCCCTGTTAGTGATTGACCATGAGTATTGATCAGTGTTAAAGACCGAGCACACAGCACCTCCTGGAAGCCTCTGCACACACTCCCACTTATCCACACGTGAGTATCGATCACAATTATTCCGCGAATATATCTTACAAATTCCCTCCATGCACAAGCCATTTAAGTTGATCCAAATTCAGAACAAAGCTCACGAGGAAAGGGGAAGGGCATCTCTGTCAGCTGCTGCCTCCTGGCCATTAAGTCATCTGTGATCGGGGTTAGCTGGCTGACAGGGCTCGAACACCCTCCCCGTCACGGGGTGCCTGGTTCTCAGGTTCTGGTCTCGTGGATGATGGACTCCCTCTTACGCTCTGACGTCTTGCACGAGAATGTGGACAGAGCGCGCTCCCAATGTGCGTTTGACTTCAAAATGTTACATACATTAAAAGAGGCTTAAAAGACACTGCACCCCAATGCAGTGAGTGAAGCTTGTTCTGATGTGGATTTAAATGAACCTGCTATCAAAGGCGTCTTTCTGAGACAATCAGGGAAACCTGAATACGGAGTCAGTAATCAAGGAACTAAGAAAGCGTTGTTACTTTGTTAAGTATATAACATTTTAAATGAAATTCCCTTTATGTTAGGGATGCATCCTGAAAAATGTACAAATGAGATGACAGGATGTCTGGCATTTGCTTTGAAGTCATCTAGAAAAAATACTTGGAGTCCAGAGTATACAAATCTGGATTGGAAAATTTGATAATTCTTGGTCACCTGTTCGTTGAACTGGTTTCTCTATTTGGGGATATGTTTGAAAACTTTTGTAGCAGAATATTATCTACAGGTCTCAAGAGACAGACTGCCAAGAATGATGGCAAAAGTGAGAGTCAGGTTCCAGAGCTTCCAGACAGTGCCTAGTGTGGGCCGGAGTGGGCGGAGCATTCCGGTTACTGGACCGGCAAAGTTTGGTCCTGTTGAGGCCATTATGATTTGGTAACTGCTGTGGGTTGAATTATGTTCTCCCAAAATTCCTGCGTTCAAGCCCCAAACCCCAGTGCCTCAGAATGTGACTATGTTTGGAGACGGGGCCTTTAAAAAGGTGATTGTGTTAAAATGAGGCCATTGGGATGGGCCTAATCCAGTCTCACTGATGTTATAATGAGAAGGGGACATTTGGACACAGGAAGAGACCAGAATCAAAAGATAACGTGAACACACAGTGAGAAGGCAGCCATCTGCAAACCCGGAAGAGAGGCACCATCTAGGGTTCCTAGCTTCCAGAGATGTGAAAATAAATTTGCTTTATTTAAGCGGCCCAGTCCATGTATTTTGTATGGTAGCCCTAGCAGACTAAGCCACACACTCCAGAAGGGTCCTGATTTGAGTGAGAGATGCTGTGATGGAACAGGAAGACCTAAGACTTGGGAGTTAGGGGACAGGGAACCTGGCCATGGCCCTAACTCTACCGCTGAGCAGGAGGGATCTGTGTGTGCACACGTGTGTGTGTTTGCATTTTATTTACATGGGAGCATTTGGTGGTATGGGAAGGGACACGGGAAAAAGAAGACAAAAGAATGACTTTAGGGGACTGGATGAACCCCAAATGCTTTCTTAAGCTCATGTCCAAGAATGTGGCTGTCTCATACTGCGCTCAAAGATGTCAGGTTCTCCCTCCCCCATTCAACAGCATGTCCTGACAGCCCTCCCTGCATGAGGCACTGTTCTGGGGGTGACACGAAGGAGGACAGGGAGCCAGTGACTCACAGATGCAGCAACAGAGTGCTCTGGGCAGAGGAAACCATTGTTGAGACCCCTGGAGATGATTGGGAGCTTGTCGTGTTTTAGGCACGGAAGAGGCCCAGTGGGATGAGAGCAGAATAAGCAGAAATATGTCAAGGGGGATGTTCAGGTGGAGGCTGAGACTGAGAGGTGGGCAGGGTCAAATCATACAGAGCCTTGTAAACCCTGGTGAGGGCTCAGACTTTATTCTAGTTGCCATAAGGAGCCAGTGGATGGTTTTAAGCTACAGAGAGATTGATATGATATGATACATGGTGTGACATGTTTGATATAAGGTAGGGCATATGCAGAATATGATACAGCATGGTTTTATGATATGATGCCATGCATGGTATCATGTGATGTGGTATGCCACGACATGACTCGTACTTGCTGGGTACAGAATGGATCGTCAGGGGTTAGGATTGCAAACGCAAAGCCCCACGAAGAGATTTGCCTGTCAGGAATGAGTTCAGCTGCAAGTTAGAGAAAACAACTAGTAAAATTAGCTAAAACATTCAGGGCTTTGTCTTTTCTTGCTTAACGGGAAGCCCCGAGGGAGCAGTTGGTGGTGCTGTGGCAGCTGGCTCAGCAGCTCAGCAGTGTCTGAGTGAGTTCTGTGTGCGAGCCCCGTGATTCTCTAGGTCGTGCCTCCGGGGTCTCGGATGGCCACTGCAGCACTAGATATACCCTCCAGGTTCAAGGTGGGAAGGAGGAGAAGGGAACGGTACCAGCTGAAGCTGACATTGTATCAGGAGAAGCAGAAGCTTTCCCAGGATCCCTCAGCTGACTCCTGCCTGCATGGAGTGCTGGAGAGCAGGTGGAAGCCACACCAGACAAGGTGCTGGCCACAGCAGGGACTGCAGAGGTTTGGTTAAGGAACCATGTGCTCTCAGAGAGGACACTTCTCACAAATATTGTCACTAAGGGTAAGGTCTAAAGGAAAGGAAAAGAAAAAAAAAGAGCCTTTGTGTCTGTCAGCTATTCGTCTAAGGGATTTACTTGAATTAACTCATTTAATCCTTGTGACCAGCCTATGAGAGATGTGCTATCCATGTCATTTTGCAGATAAGAAAACTGAGGGGCTGAGTGGTTGGAAACATTTTCTACGTTACACGGGTCGTAAGTGGAGGAGAGAGGTCCCAACTCAGGCATTTTGAGAAAGGACAACATGCCTTTTCCCCTTACTGTGTGGCTTGCCCCCACTGCTCTGCTGTTATGGGCTGAATTGGGTCCCCTCCAGAAAAGGTCCAAAGAATATACTGGAGTCCTCATGTGCAGTAACTCGGAATGTGACCTGATTTGGAAATAGGATCTTTACATAAGTGGTCAAGTTCAAATGAGGTCATCAGGGTGGGCCCTGAGCCTATAACCAGTATCCTTGTATAAGGAGGAGATTTGAACAGAGTCAGACACATCTGGAGGGAGGGAATAGGAGGGCAAGACCCAAAGAAGGAAGGTCACATGGAGATGGAGACCGAGATGGGAACTGTGTAGCCTCAAGGCGAGGAAAGTCTCCAGCTTCCAGCAGCTGGAAGAGGCGAGGAAGGAAACCCTCTTGGAGCCTTTGAAGGGAGGATGGCTCCACCAACAACAATTTCAGACCATCAGCCTCCACGACTGTGAAACAACACACTTGTGTTGTTCTAAGCCAACTGTGGCGGTTTGTTACCGCTGCTCTAGGGGTGAATACACCCGCTAACTCCCACTTGCCCTTCAGGCCTGGAGCTTTTTGATGGAGGAAGCCTCCCCAGTCCTAGATGCACCTCCCATTTTAGATGAAGTCCCCCTCCCGAGTCCCCATGCCGCTTTGTGCATGTATCGTGTCAGTGTCCTCCCAGTCCTGCTGGGCAAGTGTGTTCTGTGGTGACTCACGTGTCTACATGCTACTCTTTCTGTGACATCAAGGTGGAGTCCATGGGGGAAACTTCAGGGACAATCGATGGACCATTTGGAAGAGTGTCCCTAGTGAAATCACAGGGCCTCCCTTTAAATACTGGACAACCATCGCCAAATGTCCTCTTTGTCTCTGGTGTCCGTTTATCCTCCCGACCAACCTTCAACCCTTCTTGCAGGCAATTCTTTCTTCTGCCAGCTTCTCCTTACCTGTTGATTCTCTGACGTTCATTTCCAGAAGGGATACGTGCTGCCTCTTTCCCAGGGTCAGGGCATGACCGATGCCTCCGTGGCTCCTGGTGTGAAACGGGGCAGATAACAGCTCTCAGTGTTGTGCTGATGGCAGGAAGTCCATTCGCTCTGCAGAGCACAGGAGGGTATGCGGTTCAGTGGTTGTGTCCCATTGTGAACACAATGACCCTTACCAGAGTTGCCCAGGCACTGGCTGTAAACTCCTTGAGGGCAGAAGTGTTTTGTATGAATCTAGTTTTTCTTCCCAGGCCTAGTGCTTGACCCAGACTATGCTAATAGATACTGTTTTCTAAATTTAATTTAAATCAATTCAATAGACACTGTTAAGTGGAGAAACCCTGTGGCTATAGGGTTACAGGATTTAATAGTCTACTAGGGGAGATAGCATAAAAATTGTAATAATCATGGGACCTCAAAAATATTGTTGAAATAAAATATAATTCCACCTGATATTATACTATTTATTTGTTGACAATAAGCCCCTTGTCTATCTTGCTCAATGATATATACCTAGTACCTTTTGAACAGTGCTTGACTCTTGGTAGGTGATCAGCAGTTGTGTATTTTGCACATGACCTGACAGAGTAGAGGGCTCAGGGGAACTGCTGCGAGGGGTATGATTTGCTCTCTCTGATGCTGGACAAAGAAGGTTTCGCTGGAAGATAAGGTCGTTGAGTTGGGTCTTGAGAGAATAGGAGTTTCCCCGGACACTGAGGAGGTGGAGTGGGAAGGGAGAGGAGTATTCCAGGCAGAAGCCCTGAGGGGCAAGACTTCATTGAAGTTTGGAGCCTCCAATGCAAAATTCCTTTGGGTTGGGTTCTGGCAGATCTACAGGGGGATGATGATGGAAGACATACTTGAAGGATCCCTATAGTTCTCCTTTTTCCTCACCATGGCTTCAAACTTGTATTTTACTCCCTGTCCTTCCCACCTTTCTGATGGTGGAAGGAAGCTGTGTGGTGGTTTAAACCTACTCAGAACACAGTGGACTCAACACCAAGTGCTTATTGTAAATGGATCCACTTTTACTGCTGTTACTTTCATGGTGTCTTAAATGATAAATGTTAATAAAGAACCATTTTGCTTGGGAAAGCACAGTGGTATGAGCTTGCCAGACAGCCAACGCTATTTGCTTTATGGACGGGGATTTGAAATAAGGGGTTTTGGTGGTTGTATTTTTGCCTCAACAGTTA
Organism: Anoura caudifer; assembly: GCA_004027475.1. Lineage (NCBI taxonomy): Eukaryota > Metazoa > Chordata > Mammalia > Chiroptera > Phyllostomidae > Anoura > Anoura caudifer. The sequence continues at coordinate 39,252 of PVKU01000114.1, forward strand.
TTTGTAGAGAAAGTATGGGCCATTGCATGTCTATAGTATCTCTTCTTTATGGATGCCCAAGTTATTATTTTTTATTGGTTTGGGTACTTATTTTGCGCATTTGTAAACAATTATGTAGTTATGCAGCTGTTGTGCCACACAGGCCATATGCATTTCCATGTTAAGAGAAAATTCCATAAGGGAATTTTACTGGATACCATCATAAAAGAATTATTGCGGTGCTGAAAGAAAGAAAGGAAGATAGATAGGCTTTGGAGTTATCATTGGGTTTTTACAGTGTTTGAAATTACATGAATTTAATGCTTTTTTTTTTTTTTTTGGCTAACTTTAGAGTTGGAGTCAAACTTTCCGTCTGTGTCCCATACCTGAATGCAAAGCATAATGCTTAACTACTTAGCACAATAGTAATTAATGAATTAGTACATATATCAATATATTCTGTGGTTCTCTCTATACTTTTTTTTTTTTTTTTAAGAATTTGTGGTTTCTTACCGCATTTGGACAATATGTATCAGAGCCCTAAAGTGTTCATAGCCATTGACCAACAATCCAACTTTTTGGAATTTTTTCCTAAGGACATGGAAACTTCTTGCAATGGGGAAACATATAGCTTTGGAGACTCCCAGCTTCTCTAAGAAATGTCTTTAAAAACAAAGTATTTGTTTAGATGACAAATAGTGAATGAATCCTTACTCTATGCCAGGAATTGCTGTGTTGGTTAATACGGTGGAGAAATGAATGCAGGGATTTATGCAGCAGGGGAGAAAAAGGTGAAGAGAGGGAAGTGGGGTGCGTGGTACTGGTCTGTGATCTGGGAACATAGCATCCGGGGCTCTTTTGAAATAACTTGAACTAACAGTTCTCTCATTTTCACCCAAAAATCTGTGAGGCACCAGGCACTCTGGGAAGCAGCAGTGTCAAGGGGGTGAGCGGGCGAGCAGGATGCCTGGACGGGATTGTGAGCGCCCATTGCACACACCTGCTCTCAAACCCAGGCCCCGTCACACACTGTCTGTTTGGTTGAGGGTAACCACTTTCCTCTCAAAGCCCGTTTTCTAGTCTACGCCAGCATCACGGAAGTGGTCGGGACACACACTGCGTGCAGCACAGTGCAACCCGGTACCTCGTGGTCCATGGTGTGAGTTATCGTGGGGAGAGGTTATTCCAGGGAGCCTACTCCTGGTAATCTCATTTACTGCCCCTGCTCCTTCATTCTTGTGGACCACAATTTCCTAAATCTTCTATCAGGTGGTGTCAGATCGGGGAAAGAACAAAAATCAAAACATACCACACTTTCCCTAAAAGTGCATGGTCTCATTGGGGAAAATAGTCACCTGTGCACTGAGAAAGTCTACAGGTGTTACCACAGCCACTCAAGGAAGGGTGCCAAGACAAAATGCTGATAAATGGGAGACTTGTGTGTTGTTAATTAAGAAAAGGGAGGAGGATTTTAAATAAGATTAAAAGTTTAAAAAAAAAAAAAAAAAAAAAGCAAGCCCTGGCTTTGCGGCTCAGTGGATTGAGCACCAGCCTGCAAACCAAAGGGTAGCTGGTTCTATTCCCAGTCAGGGCACATACCTAGGTTGCAGGTCAGGTCCCCAGTAGCGGGCACGTAAGAGGCAACCACACATCAATGTTTCTGTCCCTCTCTTTCTCCCTCCCTTCCCCTCTACCTAAAAAAAATAAATAAATAAAATCTAAAAAAATTAAAAAAAAAAAAAAAAGGAAAGAGACCCCTGGACACATTGAAAGAACATTTTGAAATAAGCATATTTATTCAAATAAGTTTATTTGTCCTATTGTACGCTGGCTCATAATCTTTTCATATATACCTACCTCCTCTGAAATGTATTAGTAACATTTATAATTTACCAAGTGGAAAATATCACTTAGCTTTAAGCAGCAGCAAGTCAAAAATGAATTTGCAGGCAGGATTTTATCTGTTTCTCTTAATATAATGTGCATCAATCAAAAACAAAACAAATAAAAAAAAGAAAAACCTAGCATTTATTTGCAGTATTTTTCTTGAAAATATTTGTTTCACTTTGCTGTTTTATTCATTTTAAGCACGTTTTCACCAAAGTGTTCTACTCTAAGCTAGTCTCAATTCAATTTAAAGTGAAAGGTTTTTTTTGAGTTTAGATAATTTACATATAAAAGCGTTACTGTACATTTTATAAAATGACTGTGTTCAGAAAACAACGATTTCAATTTAATCGTATTGTTATTCTGCAACTTGAATGCCTCCCTCTTGCTTCTCGGTCTCACTAACAATATTCCTTCTTGCCCTAATTTAAAATTGTTAGTGTTTGAAAATGGATGTGTTTCTTTTAGACCCCACCAGTAAGACTTTAGGCCCACTGTGATTTGTCTGATGGACTTGAAGATTATGTGCATGTGTGAGACAGAGAGAATCTTAATAATCTGAGCATGACAGGTATATAGCTCTTTGTAAGTTATTTTCTTTCTTTTCCCAAGGAATTTTGTTTGCCAGTAGCCATATCTGTTTTAAAAGAAATGAAAACAAGCAAAAAAAATGTACAACTTTGTGTTTTAAAATTTGCAATGTTTCTGTCCTGCCTCCCCCCCCCCCCCATTTCCTTTCTTTTCTAAAATGATACTATTGTTCTGGAAAAGTCCTTAGGAATGAGCCACTGTACCTGAGGGTCTTCTGTCATAAATGTGTCTTTGAGAAATGGAGCCAGATGTTCGGGGTTTCAGGCCACCACATTTGTCCTAGGAACCCTGCCCATGTTTTAAATTCTTGACCCTTGAATTGAATGCAAGGCTCTGACTACATAAAAGAAAACGCTCGAGTTTTAGGATTCTGCAAGCTTGGGTCACACTATAAATTTCCACTGGCCCCAGCTTGTTGGTGTCTGCCAGGGTTTAGGGCTGTTCGCCAAGTCGATTGTACAAGCAGAGTCCAAGTGGCTGCCTCCAAAATCACATCAGGTCATTTCTTAGGGAGAGAATAAACAGCTGTTTAAACAGGAGCCACAAAACTGCATTAAAATTAATTTCGCCCTAACTAAAAGATAAGCGCCCCTCCCGTTCTCGGAATGAAACCCAGAGCTGTCTCCAGCAGCGAAGAAGGAGCCGTCAGGACCACTGATTAGGACAGGCCGGGAGGGCTCCCTCTCAGCTCTGGATTTACTGTTGCCAGCTCCTGTACCTTATTAGTCTGCGCAGCTGAGGTCCTTTATCAGGGTCCGTTGCATCTCCTTAAACTGTGGTTCCTGATCTGGGTACCACACAGTTTGTGTCCCGTCATTGGCAAGTGCCGCAAATACAGCCCATTGTGCTTCTACAGTATCCTTCACTTGAATGTACTATGTCTGGGAAAAAAAGTGTTTTTCCATAATGAAAAGAATGAACTCTTTCTAATCTCCTTCAGGTTTTAACTGTATCATAACGCTGTTTACATAGACTTGTTAATTCCCCTGTCAAAAAACCTGTGTAGTGATAATGATTATCTTTCTAATTACCGTGTGAAAATGTTTAAGGGCCTAGGCTCTGTAGCCATCGAGGTGACACCGTGTTCTCCAAGGCAGGGAAAGACAGAGCATTTTCTTTTCTTTAGAAGTCTTAGTGTTCCTTTCAGGGCAGGCTGAGCCACTCCTCTTAGAAATGCACTCCATAGAGGAAGAACATGTGCTTTGGAATCAGTGGGGCCTTGTTTCAAAACCTAATCCCACCATGTACTTAGACAAAGAGTTTTAACCTCCCGAGCCTCTCCTGAAATAGTAAGCGTTCTCACAGGGTGCCCTGGGACTGATGCGGGAGGATGCACAGTCGTTACCCTGGTCCACGGTCTCACTTTCCACTGTGTCCGTTACCCACGGTCAGCTGCAGTCTGCACGTAGGAGATGGAGAGCTGCAGGAGTAAACAATTCACAGGTTTTACGTTGTGCACCGCCCTGAGCTGTGCGCTGGAACCTCACGCCACCCCACTCCGTTTTGCCTGGGACACCAGCCATCCCTCCGTGGGGTGCGTCTGTGCTGCGTGCCTCCCTGCCCTGCCCGTTACTCAGTCGCTAACAGCCTCAGTCATCAGGTCGGCCATCATGGTATCGCAGTTGGTTTACTTCATGGCCCCAAAGCCATTCACGTAACTTCTATTACTGTGTATTGTTAGAGTTGTTCTATTTCATTCTTAGCTGTCGTTAATCTCTTACTGTGCCTAATTTATGAAGTTTATCACAGTACATGTGTACTACAGGAAAGAGCGTGGTACAGGGTGGGGCAACAGTAGGGTTACAGTTATTTGTACGAAAAATAATAAATGATTGATAAATATTAGTACAATAATGAACTCACAGCTGTAGCCCTACTGTTGCCCCACTCTGTGTGTATGTGTGTATACACACATATACATATATGTGTATATATATGATTTGGTGCTGTCTGTGTTCACTTGGGGTCTTGGAGTGCCCCCCATGGATAAGGGGACACATAGCAGGTGGTCCATAGATGTCCCCTTCTCCTTCCCTACAAATAAAGGAGTCCCACTTTCTGTTCCAATGGATGAGCATATAGAACAAATACGAACATATGTTTAGAAACTGGAGTATTTGACATCACTACCATCCCAGTAAACCCAGTTGTACATATGTGACAGTCTTGTCATACTTTTTTTTTTTTTTGCACATTAAGGAGCTATTAAATAAATTAGTTCCCAGCCACTTTTTTCCTAGAAGGAAGCATTTTGAATATTTAAAAAAAAATCAAGATGCTAAAATGTGACCAACATCCTATCTTCCTTCACAAGCCGTGATTAAGACCGTGACCATGTATGCTCTGGTCCCATGGAAGTTACAAGTTTAGAATGATTCATTCATCCATTTATTCATTCAACATCTACCGAACAGCAACTACAGGACAAGCCCTGTGGAAGACAACAGCCTGGGCTGGGCATGCTCCCCGTCCCGTGGAGGTGACTGAGCCATGGGGGTAGACTGACCATGGCCTCTTGGAGTGGTTGTGGCCACTGACTCCCCGGTTGACCCGGGGTTTAATCCCAGCTCTGCTATTCACGAGTTACATGACATGACTTTGGACAACTTTGCTTAATCCTCTTGGACTCAGTTTTCTCCTCTCTAAAATGGAGATAACAATATCTCACTCATGGAGATGTTTGGGAATTAAATGCTCAAGACACTATGTGAAACGGACTGTACGTGATACTCAGCAACTGTCACAGTTGCTGGCATGTAGGAAGCACTGATAAAGAGAGTACCTTCATGGTTGCCATTGCATTTTATTTCACAGGCTCAGCAGGAGCACAAAGCGAGGCCTTTTTTTTTTTTTTTTTTTTTTTTTTTTTTGTCTACCCAAAGCTATGCTTTCTGTCTGACAGCCAGGAGGGTTCATCAGCTGGTTAGTGTAATGGAAAGACTAGCAAGAGCTGAAGGGGCACGTACTGGAGCAAAACTTAAAGGAACTATATTTTTTTCTAAAAAATCAAATGGGTAGAAAATGATGCAAGGAAGCTAGGAATTGTGTGTCCCTGATTTAAATTAGATTGCATTTGTAAGGACTAGGGACAGCAAAGAAAAGAAAGAGCAAAAGCCAGCTGATTGGCTGCTGACCTGTCACTTCTGCCGGTTAATTAACAGAGGTGGAGAACGGAGTGTATTCTGTGCTTGTTAAGCTTTCTCAGTAACTAGAGAGCATTTATTTTCTTCTTGATGTTTTGCTTCACTCTCCAGCAGTGATCTCAACTTGCAATATCTTAGAGTCACCCGGGAAGTTTCTTGAAACATCCCAGCCCCACAAAGCAAAGTGTCTTGCTTTCAGTTTCTTTCCTATTTCCCTTTTCATTCCCATGTTTGTCAGTGGCCTTTGCTAAAAAGCTCTCCCCCGTGCGGCTGAGGCAGGAGAGGTGAGGGTGGCTGCCTGAGGCCTGGGTTGCTCCAGGCTGCGGGCGGGCGCACAGGGACTGCAAACAACCACTAAGTGCCTCGGTCTCACCTGCACCTTTCCCTCCTTCCGGCTCCGTCTTATTCCCCCATGCTCCTCCCCACCTTCTTTCATCCCCATTCAGGGTCCCCTTATGTTCGGAATCCCCTCGCAGGGGTTCTGGGAGCTTCTCTGGAACAACCACAGCCTCTCTGCTACCCCGGCCGCTGGCACTCCATGTGGCATCACTCCTGACCCCTGCTCATTGCTTCTCCGTCTCGGCCAAGTGCTAATGGGACTTGCCCTTTGTTCCTTTTATCAGTCAGACTAAGCTGGTTCACATAACAGGTACCTCCAAAATTTCAGTGATTTAACATTCAATCCCTAATAGACTAAGGATTTATTATATATTAAGAGAAAAACAAACTATGTATGATATACATTTATGTATAGAATAAAAAAATTAAAAATTTAAATTTAAAGAAAAGCTCACAGATACAGAGAACAAATTGGTGGTTGCCAGAGGGTAAGGGCAGGGGTGGGAGAAATGGTTTTTTTAAAAAGGATTTCTTTATAGCTTTGGTTACAGTCTGTGGTGGGTCACTCAGGGACCTAGACTTTAGCTGTCCAGGAGCTTCACCATCCATCTCCCTGGGGCCTCTGACTGCCATCACTAGCCCCTCATTTAGGCCGGCAGAGGAGAAGGACGAGGGAGCATAGAGTCCTGCGGGCTGTTGTGTGGGCCAGGCCTGGAAGCAGCATGCCCACCCCCATTCCACTGGCAAGACCTGAGGATGTCCAAGAAGAGGGAGTGGGTCAGCCTACCCAGTCTGGCCTACCCAGTCTGTGCCGCACCCAGCTGTCCTGGAGCTCACCTCTGCATTTATAACCTACAGTTAAGTCTGTAGGCAGTGCCTGTCACCAGCTGCGTGCTCTTCTTGGGGCTGTGGTTGCCAGCCACGGACAAAATCCCAGTTGATAATATGAAGTAGTGGGACTCGATTATCTCTGTGATAACTTGCAGCTTAGATTTTCCACTGTGTTCTATGAAAATGAGAGCGTCCGTTGACATACATTTTAGCAACAAGTCATAAGAATAATCATTCCTTTTCTTCATTCATTTATGCCCCTCCTTTTTGCAGAAGTTAAGGCAGATGGATTTTAGGACATGGTACACACTATGAGCATCATCGTTACAATAAATTACGAGGGTTGTTGGCATGACCTTAGATTTTTCAGTAGGGTGGGCCCAAGCCCCTTGGCTTGGGGGTCCTGGGGCTGCAGACCTGCTCCTGTGCCTTCCCCTAGTGAAACGGCAGGAATCGCTGGGGCTGGGGAAGCATCTCCATGCACTTTCATCCTGGCTTCCGTCGAAATCTTTTCACCGTCCTTGGGGTTGAAAAGCATGCTCTGTAAGTTCTGAGTAAATGCCACACAACCATTTCCTTTAGCCTCAAGGAGACATTTTCTGGGGAGCAGTGAAAATGATTTGGTGAGCTTTTGTGTGTGTGTGTGTGTGCACGCATGTGCGCACGCGCGTGTGTTTGTGTGTTCCATGTGTAGCCCATCCACATTTCTTTCCCATCCTTGAGTGTAGTGTTTTTTGTTGTTGTTTCCCTTTGCATCTCAGGAGGCTGAGCACCTAGTAGGGAGCCCTGGCACATAGTAGGTGTTTTACAGGTGCTTATTGTATCGATGTGCTCTATTGGTTTTCTAGGGCTATTGTAGCAAAGTGCTACACCCTGGGCAGCTTAAACAACAGAAATGTATTCTCTCACAGTTCGGGAGGCTAGAAGTCCTAGATCAGGGTGTAAGCAGGGCTCTGCTTACTCTGACATCTCTAGGGGAGGGTCTGTTTCATGCTTTCTCTTAGCTTCTGGTATTGTTGGCAGTCCTCGGTGGTCCTTGTCTTTTATATGCATCACTTCAGTCTCTGCCTCCATCATCAAATAAACCTCTTCTGTGTCTCTCTGTCTCTTCTATCCTATAAGGACACCAGCCATTGAATTTGGGCCCACTCTACTCCAGGATGACCTACCTTAACATGATCATCCCAAAGGCCCTATTTCCATAAGGTCCCATTTACAGGTACCAGGAATTAGGACTCAAGACATCTTCTGGGGTGACACACTTCAACCCACAACATGCACCGTCCTCTCCTGGAAAGGCCCCATGCCTCATGAACACTGTAGTCCCAGACTCACGGTACCTAAATCCATGTGTTTGGTGGACGAAGGCCTGAAGGAACAAGCAAACACATGAGTAAATAAACGAGGTGGCTGGGTGTTGAGGAAGGCTTCTCTCTCCAAGGAGATGGTGGACTTGTACAAAGATCAAGGTGTGACCCCGTCATACCTGGGCTCGAATCTCTGCTTGACGTTTTTTGGTGAGTGTTCTTAGATGAGCTTACTCAACATCACCTGCCCTGACTATTTTGCATCTAAAAGATGGAGCCAATAATATCAATGAAATGATGAAATAAGGCCTGCAAAGTACTTAAGACAACGCCTGGAGCCCAGTGGTTTGCGCGGTCAGAGATGACTTGCTTTTATTTCCCTCCCATTCTTCCATCAACATTACCCACCCAGTTTCATCCCAGACTCCAGGTCTGCTCCTACGCGTCTGCGTGTATTGAAACACCGTGTGAGCCCTCTGAACTCACTGTCCTGGGAGCTTCTGTTAGGAACAGCCAGTTTGGGCTCCTTCACGTCCTCTACCCAGCCACTATGAGAAATCCACGGCTGCTGAGACTCCTCGGACTTCAGATTATCCAGAAACGTCCCACAGTCTGTCATTTCCTGTTTTTGCCTCTAACATGGTACCGTCTTCCCTCCCCTCCCTGTCCACCCCACTCTTTGTCAGGTGGTTGGTTCTGTTAAGAGTAGTACAGTAACAGACAGCTTCATTCAGGGCATCTGTTAGCCTGTTTTGATTTTTATTCTGAATTTTAGAGTGCTTCTGTATAAGGGATGAAGTGAGGGAGGATCGGCCATCAGGTTTTATGACTCTTCTGTCCTGAGCACTCCCAGGGTCAGATTGCACCCTGCAGGGCTTCCCGAGCAAGCTCCTGGGCAGGCCGGTCTGCAGAAACAGGGAGACGGGCGGCATGCCAGTCTTGGTTTCCCCACAATCGCTCAAGCAGCCTTCATGGGAAAATGGAGGTTGCCTTAGGTAAGCAGGGCTATCTTACGGCTGCATAATCAGCCCGCCTAGTTTTGGCGTTAGACACTTAGTTACATCAAGGAAGTGTGATGAGGAAGTATAGGAAGGTGCTATTTGCTCTTGCATTATCAGTCACAAGCAGTTGGAGTGCCCAACGAGAGTACAATAAAACTGGGTGGGGGGTAAGCAGGAAAATCAGGGGAGGTGGCATAAGAGTGAGGAAAAACACCCCAGAAGTCCGGATCAAGGCTAGTTCATAAATGCGTGTCAGAGGGGCCTGTAAACTAAGTAAAGGTGGACTCTGAGCTTCCTATCCAGGCAGGCAGTAAGGGGAATAGCACGGCTCCCAGTTACTTCTAGATCAGAGCCCGGAGAGACAAACCTACCGTGGGTTCTCATATGGGAAGAACATCTGTCAACAGAGTGAACGAGTTCTTGTACAGGAGTTCACATTTTCTATCTGCCCTTTGCTGCTGTCTCAGCCTTTGCTTGTCCTCAACTGATATCCAGTCGGCGGCTGTTTAGCTGCATTAAAGTTCCCTTTTGTACGATCTTAATTCAATACACAGCTCTGCTTTTTATTTCTTTTGAAGGGATGGCGGCTACGTGGATGGAGAATGGCAGCCAGCTACGCAAGCTGTCTGTGTATAGGATCCTAGGACAGGCTCTGCGTGCTCGAGGACACCGTGTCTCATTTCCCTTCGGTGTGGGAGTGGCACGGGGCAACGAGGAGGTGGCTCAGAGAGTTTTGTGGAACTATCAGACCCTCAGCTTCTTCATCTGTGAAAGGGGGATGAGGGAGGGGGCGGCCCCTGGGAGCATCTCTGTGGGCGGCTCGGACCCACCGGTCGGGGCCGTCCGGGCACGGCGGTGGGCATTGTGGCGTTGGTCCTCCTATGGTCTCTTCTTCCCTTCAGAACAGCCATCTTCACTTGGAGCTTGTCTTCCTCGTACTTCAGTTCTGTCATGTGGCCAATCCAAGTGCCACATCCTCTCTGCTCAGGAAGAGTGTAGTGGGTCAAATGGTGCTCCCTCACCGCCAACCCCTCCAAAAAAAAATCCATCTACGTCCCCATTCCTGGAACCTGTGAATGTGGCTTTCTATGGGAAAGGGTCTTTGCAGGTGTAATTAAGTCAAAGGTTTTGAAGTGAGGAAGTGTTCCTGTATTAGTCGGGTAGACACTGAATCCAGCGACAAGTGTTCTTGTACGAGACAGTCATCGGGAGATTGGAGACAGACGGAAGAGGAGCAGATGTGACCGTGGGGCGGCCCCAAGCTCAGGACGCTTGGAGCCACCGGAAGCTGGGAGAGGCCGGGGCCGAACCCTCCTCCAGAGCCTTGGAGGGGGCACAGCCCCATCAGTCCCTTCATGGTGGACCCCTGGCTTCCAGAACAGTGAGGAGATAGATTCCTGTTGTTTAAACCACCCAGCTTATGGTAATTTGTTATGGCAGCCGCAGGAAACTCGTCAAGAGGGTACAATTTGCTCAAAGTCACTCACTCAGTTGCCGATGGTTCAAGACAGGGTCTGAACCCACAATTTTGATTCCTGAGTCTGCTTACAATGCTTCTTCCCTGATAGTAAACCTGCTGCGGTCCCAAACCCTCAGGACTCCGTTCAGGTTTAACAAGACCGAGTGTAAACAGGCAGAGCAGCACTGGGCACAGAGCGGTCGAGGGCCGTAGCCCCTCCTCCTGCTTCAATCCTGCCACGGTGCTGACTTGCTCCCGCCAGCCACACGGCAGACGTCCTGTTACTTCAAACTTTCCCTTGTGATAAGTAACACAGGCACATTGGCGTACGTGTCTTTTGGATGCCTGAGACTTTTGTTTTACCCTTTACCATAAATTCTTAAGGAATTCTTAGTATTTTGGGGGAAAGGATCTATTTGGTCCAGCAATATAAAGTTGTTTTGTTTTTAAGACTCTGGTTACATACTGTCAGACTGCTTACTGAGAAGTATACATGTCAGGCTGATTTTACTAAAGCTTTGGTACCTCGGACTCATTCTTCTCTCCCCTCCCCCTCTCCTTCCCTTCCCTCCCTTCCTTTTCTCCCTGCCAGCATTTTCTTATAATCCATGTGCTGGGCTGTGCTAGGCACACCAACTCCCTGACTAAGATATTTCTTAGGACTCATTCACCTGAGTCCAGGAGAAATCAATCCTTTAGGGGGAAAACATGAATAGCCTTCTCTTTTGGCTTACCATATGGGATGCGGGGAGTCTGTTTCATCAGGGAACCACCGGGAGTCCCTGAATCCTGGGGACTCAGTGACCACAAGAGATAGAGGAAGTAGATGGTGGTTTAAAAATCTCAATCCCTCTGTTTATTCCCCAGGAATAAATTATCATTAGCAAAGTCACCCAGCTCACAGTATCAAATCAACTGCAGACTGGTTGACACTGATGTCAACTGCAGCATCCAACTCATGATGTTTGGTGTTAGGAAAATGCAGAAATTATTTGTACCATTGGCAGGGTGGTAGTTGCTTGTGGTGGTGGCTTTCTAAATGAATCCAGCTACCCTGGGCTGGGGGATGGCCAGGAGTACTTACTGTCTCTCCTCAGGTAGCTCATACCTCAGTTAATATTTTATTGCCTCTATTAGAGTTAGGGCCTGCTTTTTGACATGTCAGCATGACATGTCTGAGTTTAGAGCTGAGTTCAGAACTTGGAGCAAAGAGAAGAGGCACATTGACATTAAGGTGCCAATTGCTCTGTTTTTTAAGTTTCAGCTCAATGATTCCCCAACCCTTTTATAAAATGCGTGACTTCAAAGATGCACGCTAAGGCTGTGTCTCCTCGGGAAATCTGACTGGCGCGGACTCCTTTGAATATCCAGTGTTTCAACACAGGCTTGTTACAGAGAAAAGGAATATGAGCCTCTGTTCTTTCTTCTTTTCTCTTTGTTAATTCCTTTTTGGCTTTTCACATTCGATTCCCATCTATTTCCTTCTCGGCTTTTCTTTTTCGTTTCTTTGGACATTTTCTGTTGTGAAGGTCAGTACCTTGAAATTGAGAACAGACAGCGTAAAGCACTCCAGCATGGCCGTCGGGTGGTAGTGCATGTGGTCAGGTGCCGTCACGACGGGGCCTTACTGCGTGGGGAGACTGCTAGAAGAGGGGGAGAGGGCCAGGCTGCAGGGCGGGCGATGTCCCTCTGCTGGTGGTGGTTTTAAAACATCCGCCTGCAAACTCTGATATTCTGCCAATAAAAGGTAGAGTCTACTTTCACCCTCCCGTCCTTGAACCTGGGCCACCCTTACAGACTCACCTCTAAATAAGGTCCAAGGAACATTGCAGACCCTGTGAAGCCAGGTGATAAAAGATGACGTAGCTCCCATCTGGGTCTGTCTCACTCATGGATGCTCAGCCTTGGCACCTGGCCGCCATGCGGTGGGGAAGCTCCATCTAGCTCATGTGTAGAGACCACGGAGAGAGCCTCCCACGGGGAGGAACCACCAGACGTGAAGTGAACAGCTGAACCTTTGGTTGATTCCAGCTTCCCAGTGCTGTGAGGCAGGGACAGACTGCCCCCTTAGTATTCTTTCCAAATGCCTGATTCATGAACAGAGTGAGTGTTTTTTCTGTACCTTTAAGTGTTGGGGTGATTTGATAGAGATATAATGAGTAGCATATGCTCTAGTCGATATTATTAGCTAATTTTTATCAGAAATTAAACCTATACACTTAATTAACCCCCTGAATATGGTATGGGCATATCTCACTTTAAGGAAATTTGACTGAAATTCTTTAGTTAACTTAAATAAAATAGAAATAAATCAATGGAAATTAGTTAGGATATTCCTGACCTGACCTGTTTTACTATGGATTTTGAATCCATAGCAGGTAGAGCTAGTTGTTTCTGTAATTCTTAGGAAGGCCTCAGGAATTATCTCCATTAGCTTTGATTTTCTTTTTTCTTGAGAATTAGCATGGTGTTTTAGCAAGAATAAATAATTGGCATTTATTCTATATCATTAGTAAAGTTGGGTGGATGGCTATTTGTTTTATTCTTGTCTTTTCTTGCAAGACTTTTGCAGGACCTGGGTTTTTATTTCCCCAGTCCCCCAGCCCTTGCTTTTTGTAGATTTTACATTTTAATAATGTAAAACAATATTTCCCAAACTTTGTTTTTATACTCCCTTTACCTTTTTATATATACTAGGGTTTTTATGTACAGTTATTTATAAGGAAACTTTTATATTATTATAAATGTAAATGGTAGACCAGTAGCATATGTCTTAAATACAAGGCATCCATAAAAATAAGTATAATAAAAACAAAGCAGTGGTATTAAATTTTAGTTAGGTTGCCAGTGATTCTGAAATTCAAGTGATAGCTGTTAAAAACGAAAATGTATCAAATGAGACCTGTTGTTTTTTATAATAAGTGCAAGGAATCTAAGAGAATTGATTAAGAAAAAAAAATTTCCCCTCTGTGTATAGTCTCAGAAGTCTTGAACTTACTTTCAGTATTTGCATGCCTATTTTGCCCATAATGTTCCCAATCAGAACTTCATAAATATTTGTTGTGTTAATGAACCTATTTGCCTTCTGCCTTCTTAATCTTGAGGGCTGTTGGCTGACATTTCCAGTCAGTGGAGCTAACCTTGTATCTATTTGGGGACTACACCAGGCCCTTGATCTACTTGAGCTTGAGGGCTAAGCTGGTTTATAAGTAACTAAGGCCATGATGATTAATTTTATGTATCAACTTGACTGAGCCATGAAGTGTGCAGATACTTGCTCGAACTGTATGCTGGGTATGTCTCTTGGGTGTCTCTTGGGTGAGATGGACAGTTGAATCTGTAAACTGAGTAAAGCAGATTACCTTCCCTGATGTGGGTGGGCCTCATTTGATCAGTTGAAGGCTTGGATGGAGGAAAGGCTGAGCCTCTCACCAGTTAGGGGGAACTCCTGCTTGACTGCCTTAAGCTGGGTGTTGGGCTTTTCCTGCCTCTGGACTCAAATGGAAGCATCAGCTCTTCTTGAGTCTCAAGCCCACCAGCTTTCAGACAGGAAGGCGCACCGTTTGACTCTCCTGGGCGTCTAGCTACCCTGAAGTATTGGGACTGCTCAGCCTCTATAATTACATGAGCCAATTTGTTATAATTAATAAATAAATGAATGCATGTCTATGTCCTATTGATTCTGTTTCTCTGGAGAACCCTGACTAGTAGAGAGGCTCCACGAGTCATTTGGTTTTACCCTCGGCCATACAGGTGTTCAGAGCCCATGTTCGCAAGTCACCTTTTAGTGTCTGTGGGTATAGCCCTGCCCTGTACCTGAGAGAGCAGACAGGTCCCCTGCTCTTGGCACCTTCATCTTCTCATGGAGTCACCATGCCTTCCTCGGCCACCACGGCCCCTGGCCTACATACTGGTCCTACTCCAGGATGGCGCCAGTGGTCTCTGACCTCATGGAATGACGCAGACTAAACCCGAAGTTCCCCCACCCACTTTGCTTTAGGTGCAGTGCCTTGGGAATCACAGAATGCTCCACGCCCTGGGCTCCACCTCCTGTGACAGAACCCATGCAAGCGCCTCTCCCACCATGGGCAGGGGTCTGAATACATTCTTGTTCACCCACAGTACTGTGCCCACTTGGTCTCTTCCTCTTCCCTCTCAATAGGTCAGCCTTCCCAACTTACCTGTCAGACAACTGGTAAACCAGCCTCACGAGATTCTGTCCTTTGTCAATTCTGTGAAATCTCTGTCTTAGATGGAGTCACCTCGGAGCAGAGCAGAACACAGAGATTTGGCTGTAGTGCTTTATTGATGGAGTGTCATCAGGAAAAACCTGTGATGGGTGAGGAGAGCAAGGTAGGGGAGGGGAAAGAAGTTAAGAGAAGATGTGATTTCAAGTGGTTTCTAATTTGGCCTGATGCCCAGGGTGGTGGGGGGCTCTGCAGTGTAGACTGGACCTCAGGGCTGTCCCACACTGAGGCCAGAGGGCCAGGCTATCGGGCCCCCACATTAGGTAGTCATATTAGGTGGGGGCTGTATCTTCCCAGCTGTCTTGGGAGAGGTGAACAAGGACATCAGCTGAGGAAGGTTCTCCAGAGAAGGTTACACAAGCTGGAGATGGAACAGTGGCTTCTGCTGCTCTCCTAGTCGCCATTGGTGTCTCAGATTTTCACACATAAAATGAGCATGTACTTAAATTGACGGTCATCCACAGCACAGCGTTTTCCATGTATCTGTTGTGCAAGTTATTATTGCCCGAGTCACAGAGGCCCATAAAACAGGCACTGGAGCAGAGACTGATTTGCAGAGTGATGTGGGGGGTGGCATGCGGGGAGGCTTGAAGTAGTTAAATTTACTGGGTTGTATGAGAAGAGAAAAGAGCATATGAAAATGTGGGTCTCATAGGTAACGCCCTGGCACTTTGGTGACGCCCACGGCTGCCCCGTACCTGCCCTCCGTTTGGTACAGATCTGGGTCTGCCCAGTGCGTTCGCACAGGACGTGCCTGCAAGTCCCCAAAGCCACTCTTCTCTTCCCTGGCCTCCCGAAGGCCACGAGTTCCCAGTCGGTCCTTCGCCTTCGTCAGTATTTGTTGTTTTTAATCCACTTTCCCCATCCTGGGAGAAAGGCGCTAATGTGGTTCTTTGAGTTCTCAGGTACCAGGGACCTCAGGGTAACAGCCGGCTGCACTGTGTGGCCTTCGGTACCTCAAGGTGGGCTCTTACGTGGCAGCTGCCAACTGCCGGCCAGTCAGAGGTTCTGACGGTGTCTTTCTGAAGAACCGTTCCATGAGGTAAAAGTGACATATTTAAGCCCTCGTGGGTATCTGACCTATCAGAGTTCAGAAGGTTGTTGCGGAGGGGAGACTGCAGTCACCTTAAGATTTCAGGAGCTGCGGGACTTCAATGGGTGATTTTCCCCTTCCAAACGTTACCTATTAAATGCTCTCTGACCACGGGGCAAAATCGAGTTGTAGCCATTATTGCTCTTCCATTCCTATAATAATAACAACGTAAGTGTAGCGCACAATCGGAAGATTCTCCCTACATATGACTCTGGGATGAACAAATGAAAAGCCGGCTCTGGTTGACCAGTGAAATGTCATGAAATAAATAAAGGGAATCTTTGAACAGTCAGACATCCACTGCTTTGGAACTATTGGCATTTAAAGTATGAGAACATCTTCCCTTTTCTCACTTTTAACAGACAGGTCCGTGTTTGCTCAAAATCAGCCGCTCGTTTGTCTAGTCCCTTCCTGCTGCTTCCCTTTTCTTTTTTAAATTCTTCTTCATGGTTGTTGAAGCTTCCTCACTGCCATGGTCTCCTTTGCCTCTCCCGCTGAGCGGGGCAGTCGGTGAGCCAGCTGAGACTCTGCCCACTGGACGAGTGCAGGCAGCAGCCACCGCAGGGCTCGGACTAAGGCTGTCTGGCCTGGAGCCTGTGTCCCTCACTTCGCCGTCACGCTGCCCTCATCCTGACCATCAGGAGATGGGGGTGGGCAGGAATTTCCCCCTGAACTTCGTCCCGCTCTTCACGTTTTTGTGCCTGTTAGACTGTGCTGTTTCTTTGTCCCCATCACTGGGACCCCGTAAATGCCATGTTCCGTGTTGCCAGCTTAGTCCTGGCCCCAGGAAGGCATAGGATGATGGGACAAAAGTCAGCAGCTGGAAGCCATGGCTTCCTGATGACTGTACTTCCTCTGTCATCGGAATACAGAGGTCAGCACTCCGTGTCAGGGCTGCAAAGGTGTGGAGCCTGAGGCAGCTCCATAGTAACCTCTATGTCCTGGGTCACTTCCCAGCCTCACTGTGACCTCCCCAAAGCCAAGGCTACACCGTTTCCTCTGGATGCTGAAGCACTTGGTTCCAAAGGTGTTTGCTGAGTGAATGTGGGGGCTCAAGGAAGGATGTTTGCTTCGCTGGGTCAGAGCAAACTGGAAGGGCTGGGGTTTGGTACCCAGACCTTCTGCCCCACACTTACTGTGAAGAGAATCAGGACCATGTTTAGGCAACACTTACTGAGGTGCCTACTGGATGCCATGTACTTTGAGAAAGCAATCTGCCCACCCTCAGAAGTTCCAGGGTCCGCTCATGTTTGGGGAAGTTTCTTAGACATGAGTCCGGCACAGTAGACCTGATGGACAGAGGACTGGGCTGGGATAGGTGCAGAGAGATCCCTTATCACAGAAAGAAACGGGTGTGTGGTTTTGAGTGATTGGGGTCAGACAGAACAGCAAAACTGTGCATTTCCTGTTGCGCACACACCCCTCGGTAAGATAAGGTAACTCCTTCTCTCCACATTGTACCCCAAAGGACACATGCTTCAGGAGCTTCTACCGCCTCACCCACTCCACCTGGGCCCCCGCAGCCCCGGCCTCATCTCCGCTGCCCCAAGCACAGCCAGCCTCTGCATCAGCCCCTGCGCCAGGCAGTGACACTGAGTTAGAAAGTGGTTCTGTTTTCCGAGAACTCCATTTCTTAGAATGAAGCCTCCAGGCGACCGGCCGATGTTCAAAGGATCCGGGAAGGGCTGGGGTCTTCAGGCATGTTCAAAATGCTGATGTGACATAGACCGTTCACTGTGCCCACATGTTTCCATGTGAAATTAGCCATCCTGGGGGCTCCTGGAAGTGGAGTCAAGCAGCTCCATCTGGCTCAGAGCAAATGCCGGCATGATTTGTGTGGTTGGCACTGTTAATAGTGGTTGGCACTAGCCTTCTGCCTGGACCTTTGTACCCAGGCGGCTGCACAGGGGAGTGCAAACGGCTTCAGGAAACCAGCTTCCTGTGCTCTCTGATGATTAGAAGGCCGCGGTTGAGGAGTTTAGGAGCAGGGACTCCAGGTTCCAGGTGCAGAGGGGATTCCAAACTGTTTGGTAACTGAGACTGTGCCACTCCTCCAGGGCGTGCGGGTGCCGTTTAATTCCTCTTAGTGCTGGAAGGGGACTTGGTGGAATCGATTTGGCAAAAAGGTTAATGCGTTGTTATGGCTGCCAGTTGGCCTATTGAATCGCTAGTGATTGGGGCAGGGGAAGCATTTAATTTGATGCACTGAACACAGGCCCACCAGAGCCGGTGTCTTGCTTGCAGCAATTTCTCAGCATGTGCACGCGCATGTGTGTTTGCGGCTCCCATGCGCTCCTATTCGTGTACTTCTTAGCCTCCCCCATTATACAAGGGCTTATTGTGACCATCCTCTGCCTGCTCACCTGCCCCTGCCTGCTCACCTGCCCCTGCCCCCAGCTCCCAGGGAAAATGCAAGACAATACTTTAACTTTCTTCTATGCTATATTATTGAACTGTGCAAATGTAGACCCTTCTTTTTCACAGGCCAGGGCTCTCCTAGGTGGGATGCCCCTGTGGTGGTCCACTAGGGCTGAGGCTAGCAAACTACAGGCAACCACTTGTTTTTATAAATAAATAAAGTTTTGTTGGAAGACAGCCACACCCATTTGCTTAGAAATTGCCTAGGGCCACATTCACACTGCAATGGCAGAGATGGGTAATTGGACCAAAAACCAGCTAGCCCACAAAGCCTAGACTATTTGCTGTGGCCTTTTAACAGAAAACATTTGTTGACTCCTTAGGGTTGCCAGATTCAGCTAATAAAAATGCAGGATACCCATTTAAATTTGAATTTTAGAAAAACAATGAATCATTTTTCAGCAAAAGTGTGTTAACCAGGCCGCATGAGTTTTTTGGTTTGTTTCTGTTTTGTTTGTTGTTTTTTTTTGTTTGTTTGTTTTTAATCTGGCTACCCTCTGACCCCTGCAATGGGCTATAGGAAGGAAAGTCTGCAGTTTCTATTTGCTTTTATCTTAGCCCATTTCCATTCCCATTTCCCTGAATGTTTTGGAATAGAGTATTGAGTGGTATATAATTGCTTGCAGATAAATAAGTGAACAACTATTGGGGGGTATGCTCGGAAGTGGAATTTACCGATAGTAGTGTAGGACCGAAGCAGCTGGGAGAGCAGAAATGCTCCCACTCCTGTGACCAGTGAGGTTTCCAGCGTGACCCCTGGTGAAGTGTGGCAGGAGGAAGGAATGCAATTTCCAGCTCTGGGCCCTGGGACCAAGCACACAAATGGGCGGGATCATTTGCTCCTGGGCAGGGTAATTGTGAAAGCCCATCGGGTATCTGCACGAAGAGCATCAAGCAGAGCCTGGGAGGTGCCCTACAAATGTCCTCTTTCCTTCTGCTGAAATAAAAATACTTCTCTAGGGAATGGAAAGTGCAGATGGCCCCCAGGACACTGAGTTAACCTCCCTCAGAGGGGCCTGCCATCCCTGACGCTGCTCGGGCCGCACTGGTGACTCACATGGGGTTAAACCGCTTGTGTGTGTCTGGAGACTCAGAGCGCTCTGCCCTGTGGTTTCAGTTCACATGGGGGCTGGTGACACAGTTCTGTTTTTGTGTGAGTTCCCATACTTCATCTCCTCTGTATTTGGTGTTCTTGTGAAACTCTGGGGGGATTCATCCGAAATTGTCCACGAACAGCTGTCACTGTGGCTGTCAAGGTTCGCAGTGGCTCCCCAGCATGGCAGCCAGGCAGGCAATGGCCACTTTCACAATGTCCCAAAGAGAGGGGAGAGAGGACCCTGGCTTCGGGGAGAACAGAGAGTGTCTCCTCCATGTCTCCCAAGAACATCCCCCTCCAACACTCACAGTCCACACCATACCCCAGAGTTCATGAAAAGGAAGTTTAGTGTTCCAGCCCCCAAAGGAAACAACCACCTTCTCCTTGGAGGAGATGATTGAGCATCTTTCTCTTGAAGTCTGAGAGGCTTCCTTGCTGAACAGCACAGCAAGTCAGTCCCTGATTCTTATCTGTTCCCAGGGCTAGGCGAAGGCTGGCAAAGGGGGACTGCCCTTCCTGCCCAGGAGCACAGGGTGTCTCTTCTCTGTGGGTGGGAGCTGATAGTCACGTGGTGTGAAGGGGAACACGGGCCCTGTTTGTCTCTCAGAGGCCAGAAGTCCCAACTTCCACCACCATAAACAGGAAACAGTGTTTTCCATCATTCATGTATTCATTCATTCATCTATTCACCAACAAAACTTTTCTGGGGATCTCCTCTGAAGCTTGCCCTGAACTGCACACAGGGGACCCAGATGATTAAGACTGAGTAGCTATCCTCAAGAAACATCGTTTACAGGAGAATTAAAAAAGATAAGAGGCATTTTTAAGGCAGTATGACGAGTGTCAAGTGCAGGAAAGTAACGTGCGCGGTCGGAGCCACTGTAAGGAACGTTCAGCACAGCTGGGAAGGAGGTGCTTGAACTGGACCTTGGGCCTCGGCAGGAGTTTTCCCAAAGACAAAGTGGGT
This sequence comes from Anoura caudifer, assembly GCA_004027475.1. Lineage (NCBI taxonomy): Eukaryota > Metazoa > Chordata > Mammalia > Chiroptera > Phyllostomidae > Anoura > Anoura caudifer. The sequence goes on from PVKU01000114.1 coordinate 59,610, forward strand.
GGGGGAGGCCATCATACTACAAGGAACAGGACATAGAAAGCTCATGGGCTCAGGACTGCAAGGTGTGCCTGAGAAGCTGCTCATGCTTTTGGCTTGTAGTCATTTGCTTGGATAGTTGCATGAACTTGTGGGCAGAGGAAGAAAGAAAGGGAAAGGTTAGGAAGGGGTTGTGGGCTACCCTGCATTTCTGGTCCCTGAAACCAATGAGGAAAATGGGAATTACAACAGGGATAAAAAGTAAAACTGGCTTCTTGGCCTGAAAACTCACATGACAATTTGACTGAAGTCATCAGTTAAGCAAAAGAAAATGACTCCCATTTTTCTCAAAGCTTTAACAGCCCCCAGTTTCCTGCCACATCTGGTCATGGTTTCTCTACCTGATACTCACAGCCTGCCCCGACCCAACCCCACCCCAGTGTCTGGCTGCCCCAGCCCCTGCTCCGCAGTGCATGCTGTTCCTTTGGAGCCAGCCAGTGATGCCTGCTTGCCCCTTGCATTTTATTGATGCATAAATTGGTGTCCCAAAAGGTTAAAGAACTTACCTACAGAGGCAGAGCCAGTCCAGAGTGGAGTTTGGACTTGAACCTGTTTCTGTCAAAGCCAGAGTCCTTTCAGCCAGCCTCTTTCCTGGAAGAACTCAGCCTCATGGCACCTGATCAGTTCCTGCCGGTGGACTGATTGATTGCAGTCAGATCTTTTAGCAAGCTTTTGGCTGAGCCGGGCATCTCCCCCGACTCCCTCTCCAGCCCCTCTCACAGCCTGGATTTCCAAGGCTTCATGCCACGGGCACTTGGTTTTGAGAAAAATGAGCGTGTTTTTCATTCTGGTTGCCGGTCTCCCAGAGTGTCATGACCACAGTTCCCTTCCCACTCGCGGCTGAGCTGGGTGCTAAAATATACCACCTGGAGGGACCTCATTTCAACGTGCAGTGTTTGGGGGTCGCCCCACAGACAGGGGTTTATAGGAATATTCTCCCTTTGCCTCTTTTTCTTGGATCTTGGAAATGTGACATTTTAAAGACCTTCTTGGCTGGAGGATTTTTTATTGTAAACGTAAAATGTTCATTGAAACATTAAACGTTTTACAGCTGTTTTTCAGCACATAAATTTTCATAGACACCCACCCCCTCACTGCCACACCCTCCTCATATATTTCTCCTCCTCCTCCTTCTTTTTTCCCCCTCAAATATTTTCAAGACCAGTGTTGAGGGTGAGTTAGGGGGACTAGATTACAGATAAAATATAACAGGCAACGTGGGTCATCCAGTTTGGGAAAGCACATTGTATTTTAACACAACGAGGAATGTGCATGTGTCAGAACCTGGCCAAGGAAAGCAAATGCTCCCTGCGCCTTTCAGCCTTGAGGCCGAACCCTGTGCCAGGCCTGAGGAGGCCACTGGGCAGGTCCAAAATGTGTCTCCTCTCCCCACCAGAGTGAGAGAAGGGCTGACTCTGAGAAAGCCAAAAGACTCAGGGAGGTCAGAGTGGCAGCAGCTGCCTGTGATTTGTCAAAGGGCATCCTTCTGATTGGATGATCCAGGGGGCTGTGGGGGGGCGGGCTACTCATCGAATCAGGGTCCTGCAGAAAGCTGACCAATTTGGTCCAGAATAGGGCAGGATGAGCCTGGTGCTGAGAGGCCAGGGGAGGAGTGTGAGGAGGGGTAGTGGTCAACAGCCTGTTAATAAGCCTTGTCCCCCATGGGCACACTGGATGCCTGGGGAAGGCACAGCCAGTGTCCTATGGGCCACGGGTAACAGGGGCTCCTAGCCCTGCCAAACTCCATGACAGGAGTACCATACATGACCACCCTTGCCGTGGCCTTATGGTAGGTGGGCTGAGCTTCCTTCACCCTGGAATTTTGGCATTGGTCGTGCGGTTTTTCTTTTGCCAATGGGACGTTAGCCAGTGTGATATGAGCAGAGTTTTGAAGTGTGTTTGCATGATCGGGTTCGTCCCTGGCGCCTCTCTCACAGCCAGTGCCTCTGCAGCTTGCGTTAAAGAAGGAGATACATGAAGCAAACCTGAACCTCACTCACAGCTTGAAGCCAAGTTCTGCCATGCCAGTCAATATCAGCCAAACCCTAACCAACCCATGGATCAGTGAGTGAGAAAAAGAAAATATCTGTTCCTGTGAACCATTGGACTTCTGAGTTTGCTAGTTATGTAGCAGTATTGTGGCAACAGCTGACAAATACACCCCCATCCCCACCCAATGGCTTCATGTTCCACTTAGAAAAAGAATCCACCTTCTCTACCAGGGTGTACGTGGCCTACAGACCTGAACCGCTGCCTGCCCCTCAGACCCGATTTCCCACCACCGCTCTCCAGGCTCTCTGCTTCCTCTTTTTCTTCCTTAGACACCCAAAGCCCACACCTGTCTTAGGGCCTTTGGATTCATTGCTCCTGACTCAGTTCGAATACCACTTTCTCAGAGGCCTGCCCTGACCACCCTATCTAAATGAATATAATAGCCATAATCATCATTTCACTATGTATTAAGTGCTCATTATACACCAGACTATGTTTTCAGAATCTCAGAGATGCTGAGGGAGGCTCAGCACGTTGTCTGAGTTACCCAGATAGTAAATGGTAACTCAGAATGGTAAATGAATTGGAATCAAACCCTGCCCCTCCCTACCCACTCTCTTTTCTTTGGAGCACTTACACTATCTGAATATGTGTGTATTTGTCTCCTCCTTTACCATCTCTCTGCTCTCCCCTAGAGTGTAAGCCCACGAGCTTGTATGGTGTAAGGGGAGGTTCTGTTCAGGGGAGGTACGAGGTACGGCTGGGCAGGGTACCGATAGCTCAGCCTGCTGGAGCTCTAGCTCAGTCTCCAGTGCTCTCAGGGACCGAGGATAAATAGCAGCCCTGCTCTCGTCCTCAGTCCCTACCTGCCCTTGATCTCTTGGGTCCCCTGAGATGGAACATCCCATGGTTATCAAAGACCCTGAAGCTGAAGAGCATCCCTGTTCCCCAGTGACCCAGGAAGTTCCCAGTCCATGTACAGCAGAGAGCACTGAACTTTGCTGAGGCATGTGGGCTCTGAAGACCCCAAAGGACGACAGAAGAGCTCCCTGCCTGTCACTCACTTTATTTTTCCACAGGCTGAGCGGTTCCTCTCCTGACCTGATTCACTCATTCTTGCCTCTGACATTTACCCAGTGTACCTGCATCCTTGGTTATGTGTTGAACAGCTTAGGTACAAAGGTCACCAGATCTAGGGTGGAGCAACCACTCAATACATATTTGATGAATGAGGGAATAAAGGAATCTAGTCTACACCCTACAAACAGCTAATAAGAAATATCTGTAAAATAGCCCCAAAGACTATATATGAAAATAATTACTGTGAAAATGCTCAACTCTTTTTGGGCAGTCATTCAATCATTGTTATCTCCAGTCTCTGCTGGGCATTCCTCCATCTCAAGCCCTGGGGATACAGAGTTAAATAAAATAGTTTACCCCAGCCATGCTCCCAAGTTCACCTTCTGGCTCCCGCCCACCAGTTTCATTAGGGCCTTGCTCCATCTCCACAGAAGGCCTGTGTTGCCATCAGAGACCCCAGCTCTCAATACAGCACAGCCCCGATCAACATGCCCTGACCAGTGAGCGGACAGCAGCTGCATGATATCACTGGGCGCAGATAGGAATCAACAAGGGAGATTAGGTAAGGTGCTTATTTGAGGTGCTGTCAGGCCTGTGGCAAAAGGGTTCCCTTGGGCTCCGGGCGTGCCCTCTGCAGTTATTTTTCATGCACACTCGGATTACTCTGCTCGGTGACATTACATCTGCATGCACCTTGCCCTCTGACACGGCAAACAGGGATACTGCCAGCCTCCTTGTCAAGCTGTATATCTTATGTAGGCAGGACCATCTTTGGGGAGGTGAATTGATTTGCAAAGCATCCTGACACACAGTCTCCTATTTCTCCTTGCAATCAAATAATTCATCTTTCTACCCCTAGGGCCACACTGAAATTTGAACCTGGATGAAACCAGGGACTATTTGTAGCAGTGGGATCAGAGAAATTGGCCAAGTGTATTCTAAAATAATCAGCTGCTGATTGCATAGGCAGGGTATGCTGTAGGCCTGATGGGACGGTGGGTGGACTGAGGCTGCAGAGGGCTGGCCCTCATTGACCCAGGGCCGCTGTGCTTTTGTGGGTGAGCCACCATCTGTGGGCCGTGTGTCATGTACAGATCACCTTTAAATCCTCACAACCGCGTGGGTGCGGCACAGGCAGTGGCCCCATTTTGCAGGTGGGGAAACAGCCCCAGAGAAGTTAAAGCCCCACCCTGCAGAGAGAAAAAGGGAAAAAATGCATTTTTAAGAGTTAAAGAACATTGGAATGTTTAAAAATTCTATACAGACTATTGCATTAAAATCACTATTTTAATTAAAAAAGACTAAAAATAACTCGAACTCAGGTTTTGGATGATGGTGGTAGAATATTAAATCATAATGAAATATGTAATGTTTGCAGGTTTTCCTTAACACTAGGAGCACATATGATAGTTGGCAAAGTATTTGTATTTATGTATTTATTTTAGTAGGGGAAAAGTAAAGGTGGGGAATACGCATATGGATAATAATGGAGCATGGATAAGGGTAGACAAAGTACTTTCTGATCTAGTTGAGAAATAGCTAAGTAGGAAAAATTACAGATCTTAAAATAGGTGTAATATATTACATATCTGTGAAAATGGGCCAAATAAATTGCCTCCATTAAAGTCCTATTGGATGTTCAAATCTCGGGTTACCTGGAATGCAACTGTACTTCCTATATTTAACCAGGCTTTTTATAAACTGTTCCTCTTAACACCTCGAGCTGACAGCCACATCCTGCGTGGTTATTTAATACCCAGTTTGACTTTCTTCACTTTGAGGGTCCTCGAAATAGACAGAAGGCCAGAAAGTAGCCTTTTAAAACTCTTGTGCTGTTTACAGGTCAAATGCTTTTCTGCAGAGTGTCTCTGAGCAGCCCTATTTTCTTTCTTTTTTCCCCTTTAATCATAGATAGATAATCATCGGCCAAATACAAGAGAAATAAAACAACATATGGAAAGTATTTTAAAAGTCCTTTCCACATCTTAAAAACAAGGAAGAAGAAAAAAACAAGAAGAAAAGAGAAAGCTGAGCAGTTCCTCCGTGAATGTGGTTTGTGTAGTCCAGTTGCTGCCTTGGCCACGCAGAGCCAGAGCCGGAGGAGCCCGGACGGCCTGCCAGTGGGCGGTCCTCACTTAATCCCTGTGCAGAGGGAGCCTCGGTCCACCTGAAAGGCGGAGATACCAGACACAGAGTTTCCTCGCTGCCCTGTCGCTCCTAAGAGCGGTGATAAGTGGGTGTCACCACGATGCCTAGCTGTGTGACCTGAAAAGAAAATTCCCCATAGGACAAGGAGGTGCCACTCGGCTTAGGAAAAGCTGAAGAACAGTGCTCTGTCCAAAGACAGCCCACACTGTCTGTCAAAACAGATTCGAAGTAACGCAAAAGGGAGTGGTGCCGCACATGTAAAAGACAATTAGATATATTTATTTAGGTTTTGAATAACTTACCAGGGAAACTAATTAGAATAAAAAATGAGATGAGTATACCGGGAACATAGATAAATTATTTATGTCCACCAGCGTTAAATTTAACTGAGTTTCTGGGATTCTAAAACTAAGAATTTATCATTAACCAATAAAAAGAATTATGGATGTGTGCTAACAAATCTTTATCCTGAAACATAATTCTAAGCACTTATTAGGTAGACTCCTATTTATTTATTTTAAAAAAGATGCAGGTAATGATACATTATTTTAGAAGAGAGTTTGCTAAAGATTAGGACATTTCTTCTATCAGTCATGCATGTCTTATATGCCTGAGTAAAAATAGAGCATAATATTAAACTATAAATTAAGGAAGCTGCTTATGCAAAAAAGTTTAAAAAAATATATAGGTCTAGTTTATTACCAATAGTATGACATTCTTGATTGAAAATGGAAGGAAAGAAGGAAGGAAGAAGGAAGAGAGGAAGGAAGGAAGGAAGGAGGAAGGAAGGAAGGAAGAAGGAAGGAGAAATTCACATGTTTCAGAGTGAGACTAGAGGCAAAGTGGTCCCCCAAGTGAGAAGGAATCACTGATTGACCCTCACGGCTGCCCCTCTGTGTGGAGGTGGGCTGCTGCAGTGCCTCCGAAGAAAATCAGTGTTTTCATTATAAAAAGGAGGAGGAGGAGATAGAGAAAAGAGGGCACCGAATCCAATCAAAGTCAACACAGTCTGATTTTGATTAATTTAATAAACGAAGACCAAGTCTTGCCAATCAGTTGTCTCAGTTCGTAGAAGAAAACCCTTCCATCCCTTTCACTGTATCTGCTATTGAAGGACGCACTTCGACACAGAACTGGGAATACACCTTCAAGTAGTTGAGTGACTTGAAATCTTAGTAAATGTTATTTAGTAGTTTTCATATAAATCTTTCCAAATATCAGATTAAAACAAGACTATTTTTCTAATATAATTTAGCTAACAAGCTCAGCAGATTTTTAATCCTACTCCTAAATTGTGGTGAAAACCTATAAGATAAACATGTTTATATTTGTTTTCCCATAATAATAACCATCTTAGTTAATATATATGGAGCACTTACTATGTGCTAAGGGCTTTATATGCATTATCATGTTTAATCTTCACAAAAACTCTGTGAAATAAGTGGTGTCTGATAAATCCAATCACATGATTAATTAAGTAACCTGATACGCCAGCCTAGCTCCCTGGTTGGGAATTCCAGGAGTCGAGCCTCCTTATCCAAATATGTCCTGCTCCTAGCTCAGCTTTGTGCTACATCAGTGGGCATAATTCTGGTACTTTGGTTGTCTGGTTCTTATAGGATAATGGCAATGACACCATGGATCTTCTAGGATTCTCATTTTGTCAGCCAGATGCAGAGAGAATGAGCAGGGAGAATATTGGGTTCCAAGGGACCATCCACCTGTATTTTTCAAGATTCTTTACAACTCTTGTTTGTCACAGGAAATATTATTGTAGAATTTTAGACAGCACAAAATTGAAGGGACTCATCCCAGGTCAAATGGTTCATAAGTGGCAGAGATAGAGGAAGTCTGTCCAATACAATCCAACTTATCCATCTCAAGAAGAAAGATATGCCAAGGAGGATGATTATTAAATCATCACTAATGCGTAACCTTATAATTACTCTCAGAATTTTCTTTAGGCTTATCCCATAGGGCATTGTTAAGCATTATTAGATTGTGATTATAAATGGCTTTGGTGAGACATTTCTCTTTCCTGGTGGCATCTTTTTCTCTAGAGGACCTGGCCTCTGGAGGAACTGTCTTCTTTGACTCCATTTACTGGAGATGAAGCCCTGAGAGTATCACTTCCCTTCCCCACATTCGGGCTTCTTTCCTCTGTAAAGTCAGCTGATGAGAGTCCAGTGCATTTTCAGGGAAGACGGCATCAGGCTGATTTCAGAGCCTGAGGTGAGTGTGCAAGTTAGCAAGTGCCCATCTTCACATGTACTGAATGGGGGGATGAAGTGAATGACTAGGTCGAGGGGACGCCCTAGATGAGTGTGTTCCTGAAGCTGGCCCCGAAGAGGAAAGCCAAAGTTCTCAGTGCCAGACCAGCTTCTTTCTTCCTCTTCTTAGGTTCCATGTTCTTAAGGTTTTTTTTTCTCTCCAAACAAATAGCAATTGTTAAAAATTCATTTGTCATGTATCAACCAGTGTTGGAGTCTTTGAATTTCTTTTTCTGAAAGCAGCTTCCCTTGCATTCCCTTTCTCCCCCCAACCCCCAGCTTTATTGAGGCACAAATGAAAAATAAAGCTGCATATATTTAGGGTGTACAATGTGATGCTTTGATGCATGTGTACACTGTGAAATGATTATGACACTCAGTTTAATTGGCACATGCATCACCCCACACAGTTACTTTTTCTTCCCATGTGAGAGAGAAAGCTTAAGGTGTCCTCTCTCCCCAAATTTCAAGTGCGCAACCCAGCGCCTCTGACTGCAGTCACCACGCTGCGCGTGAGGTCTTTGGAACCGAATCACCTGGGACTGCAAGCTTGTACCCTGGACTGGTACCTCCCCTTCCCCCACAACGCCCAGCCCCTGGCAACTACCATTCTGCTCTCTGTTCCTGTGAGTTAAACTTTTCTTTCCTTTTTTTTTTAGATTCCACATATAAGTGATACCATACATTATTTGTTTTTCTCTCTGTGGCTTGTTCCACTTATGAATGTTTTAATTATGTCCAAAAGCATGGAAACCAAGCATTTTAATTAGTGCACACAGCCTAATAAATGCGCTGTTTTGGTTATGTTTTTTGAAATAAGAGAAAAGAGACCTTGACCATCATCACCAGGGCCTCTGGGTTTGCCAACATGGAGGAGGAAGCCTCAAAGGCCCTTTCTTGTAGAGCTGAGCGAATAGGACTGGGAAGGAGCTGACTCAGCTAGGGGGTAAGACCTCCCTCATGGTCTGTACTGTGCCCTGAAGCGCCCCCTGTCTGCTTGGGTCACACTGCTGTGTCTGGGGAAGGCTACTGCTCCCCACTGACACCATCAAAAAATACACAAGCAAAAAGGAGGGCTCTCCTGAAGGACTTCATCCCGGGAGTTTGAGGAGAGAGCCTTAGAGATTTGCAGGTGACAAAGAATGCAGTGGGTGGCCCACAACTCCAGGTTTAGGTAAAGAAGGACTTGTCACTGTCCCCTTGAACCAGATCCTTCTCTATTGGGATGGTGGGGCCCTGGCCATTCATCATTTTAGGGCTGCATGATGACGTGGAAAGAGCTGAGGGATGTTCCCAGCCAGTACCCACCAGGACGGCCATACTGGCATTGGAGCATCACATACTTCCACGCTACTTGATGAATAAGCCTGCCCCAAGCCCCTCAAGTGCACACATTCCACTGGGATTCCTGGGTGATTCAGCACCTGAGGGCTAATGGCTGCTGGGGGCGGTGGGGGGGGAGCCTGCTGGGATGTTCAGATTAGTCAGTGCTGACTGCTAAGTATATCCAGTGTCATCCCTGGTAAAGGGTGCAGAAATGATTGCCAAAATATACCTGCTTCCAGTCCCATCTCCTCTGTCTGATAGCCTCGGGACCTCAAGTTACCTCCGAGGCCTTTCTGCCTCCATATTCTAAGTGTATTAATCATCATTACGTCATGGGATTGTTCTCAGTTCTAAATGATGAGAAAAACATGTGCCAAGAATAACAGTGTTCTGCATATTGTAGGTCTGTAAGAAATGGTAGCTTTGAAACTGTGTGGCAGACTCCCCCTGGGAGGAGAAGGCCTCTCTCATGTGCCCTTGGGTATGACAAGTCCCAGGATGCTGCCCCAGCCCCGCCCCCATCTTCCACCTTCAGAGCTGCAGGTGCGCAGCTGCCTCTCAGTGGGCCCCACTCACTGCGTAAAGTGGCAAAGTAGATGTCATGTTTGTGGATAATTTCATTCCCTTTTAAGACTCAGTTGACTTCATGGGGATGTGGAACAAATTAAATGCAATAAAATGAGTAGCTTTGGGAGCTGCAGCGAAGGCAGCTGAGAAAGGACAGAGCTCCACAGGACTCAGACGTTATTCGGGAAGCTCTGAAGTTTACTCAGTCTGGAACTCTAAAAAAAGAGATTAGTTAAGCAATAGTTTACCTTAGACCATTACGAGATGGACTTTAGCCAAAACAGACTGTCGAACCTGAGAGAGAAGTTGGGGAAGGGATTATTTTTAGTGTTCTGAGAGACTTTTAATATTCCTATGAGAGTTTTGTACTATGTACCTGTTGGGTACATTTTATAATTTATAACACCCCTCAGTTTCATTGTTTGTTAATTCATTCTCCTCTTAAACTACACATAAGCAACTACTGTCCTCTGCTTTAAACCTCCAAGGTTTAAAGCAGAGGACCAGAAATCAAAGATAAGCTGAGCAATGCAGCCCCCGATCAGTGCTTCTCAGTTCTTTGTAGTTGTCTACATTCCATAGTGCTAACTTGCGTAACCAGTAAGATATTGCAGAAAGTGTGGTATGTGACTTCTGAGGCCAGGCCATGGAAGACATGGAGTTTCTGCCTCGCTGACTCTCACAGAAGCCAGTGGCCTTCTCGTGAGGCTGCTCAAGCAGCCCGGTGCAGAGGGACAGAGACCTCCTACCAATAGCCATGTGAGCGAGCCACCCTAGAAGCTGACTCTCCATCCTTAACCAAGCCTCCAGGTGACTGCCAACCCACCTATAACCTCTACTTGAACTACACGTGAGACCCTGAGCCAAAACCACCAAGTTAAGCTGCTTCCACAACGTCTGGCCCACAGAATGTGTATGATAATAAATGCTTATAATTGTTTCACCCCAGTTACTTTGGGGATAACTTGTTATGCAGCAGTAAATGACTATACAATTGAAAAACAAAATCTTTAGCTGCCCATTCAGGATTCAAACTATAGACTATTTATTCAATACTACTTAGTTCCAACTGAACAAAAAGTGGGTTAAATTTCATACCCCCCCCCAATAAATGTAGAGTGAGGTTTGCTTTGGAAAATATCACCTTATTGGGCACCATCCATTGCTTCTAGAACTCTTCCCTGATCAGTGTGTGATGTGATGTGTTAACAATGCAAAGGCTATCCGGACCCCTAGTTGCGTGAGCTTGTTGAGGACGCTAAATTTTACAGATAGTTGGGATTGCGCCATTGAACAAATAATTGGGTTGACCATTTAAAAGTGTCATATTATAAATATTTAATTTTATTTCAGTGTACATCTTTCTAAAATGCACCCCCTGCTCCCCTGCCTTCTTAAACCGAGTGCACTTGGCAGCCTTGATGACTGGCTGGACTGCCATTGCGGTGAGGACTGGAGCGTGGCTGTGGGGACAGAAGGTGGCAGCAGCACGGGACATAAGCACACCCCGTGGAAAGGACAAGGGTGCCAGTCCCTGCGGCAGCCCTGGAAGCCTTCTCCAGGCCCTCTCTGACACCAGCCTGCTGGCTGGTCTCGAACCTATTTCACAAAGGAAACCCCAAACAGCCTTCAGTCACCCCAGCCCCAAGGCCCAGCTGACCCTTGGCAGCAAGGTCAGGGGGCTCCTTTCCAAACTCCTGCCAGTCTTCTTCTACCTCCTCCGTGGCCCCCTATTATCATCCCATTCACATCCAAAACATTTAAGGTCTAATTGATATTAAAATTTGTCTTTAAATCAACTCATACTTTCATTAACTTTGTTTTAAAAGGAAATTTCCTATCACCATCATAAAGGGAAACTCAATACGATTTGCTGGGAAATAGATGAGGATAAAACTGCACACCTTGAAAACAGAGCATCATTACTAATTTCAAGGAGCTGTTATTACCAGAGTAGATTCTAAGCTCAATATTGGCTTCTCTTTGCGTAAATGGGAGGCTAGCAACTTGAAGAGAGGCAGTGGAGATAAACTAAAAGCAAACCAAGATTCTTTTGAATTGGCAGGATTGAGTAGACTAAGAATGAGCAATCTCACTGAAGTTACTTAATCCGGGGTCTGTGAGGCAGCCGTGATTGCCTATAACCTGGTAGCATAGTTACTGCCTTAGGACTGAAGCGAGCTTCCCCTGAGTGAGTTTCAGTTTGCGATGCCAGGACCTTGAACTTGTCAACACCATTCCATGTACACCATCGCCACAGATCTGCACAGCAGACAGTCAACCACAGGTGCTTTCTTGTTTGCGTGTCCTTCCCCGTTGTCAGCATGGGGGTTAAGAACTCTGGCTTTGATTGTAATCCCAGTGCCTCTCCTGGCTGGTAAATGGAGATGATACTATATACTCATCAGGTTCTTGTGGGGGATCAAGGGTGATGATATGTGTATAACTTATTAACATTTACTGTAAAGAGGATGTCTCCATTGCCATATTTGCATCACTATTTGAAGATTTTTGTGTTCAAGTTTTTGGAGAGAAGACAGTCTTCTTCCTAGGCCACCATGTTCTTTAAAAAGGGTGGGGAGGGAGGAGAAAAGCCCCTCCTGCAGACAAAGCCTAGGGCCACACTGCAGGTGTGCTGGGCCCCCAGCTCCTATTGTCTCTGGATAGAAATTAGACCTGATCAGAGACGGTACAAGTTGTACATAGAAGATTCCTGGCCGATCTGAGGACTTTATTTAATGAGGACATGCATGATGCTTAGTGGTGAGTAAGGGAAGATTCATGAAGGAGTGTTGGAATGGGTTAATCAAGTGGGAACCCGTCCCATGTCAATACACAGGTATTTCGAAGATGCGTATGGCAGGGAAATAAGAAGGGACCACATCCGGTGAGAAACGAATCCCAAAGTGTGCACTGGCTGCCCCTAAAGAGACAGGCAGGGTAAGAAGTACTCTCCCTTGTTCCCAATGGAGAGGGTCCCTTTCTTCATTCTCCTCTTTCTCTGTTTCCTCTTCCTTCCCTGCCATCATGGTAAAGGAAGGCAGTGAGGGTTTTGGTTTAGGTTGTGGTTTCCAAGCGTCTTACATGCCTGCTCACGTGCCAGGCACTAACCTAGGTTCTCAGTGAATCCTGTCAACTAACCATCTATGAAATTCCCATTCTGCGGACAAGAAAATGGAAACTCAGACAAGTCACATCCCATGCCCACAGTCATCCATCTGGAAGAGGCAAAGCTGAAATTTGAATCTGAGACTGTATGTGCTCCCTTTATTCATTTTGTATTTCTGTAACAATGTAGTAACAAACTCAGTGGCTTAAAACAACACAAGTTTCTTGTCTGTGACAGTTCTGGAGGTCACAAGTCTAAAATGAGTCGGACGAAGTGAGAATCAAGATATTGGTGGGGCTATGGAGGCTTTAAGGGAGAACCCATTTCTTCCATCTTCCGGCTCCTTGGGGCTGTTGGTGCTTATTGGCTCATGGCCACATCCCTCTGATCTCTGTCTCCATCCTCACATCTCCTTCTCCTGACCCTCCTAACTCCTTCTTACGAAGGCCCTTGTGATAACATTGGGCCCACCTGGATCATTTGTGATGCTCTCTGCATCTCAAGATCCTTAACCGAATCACACCTACAAAGTCCCTGTTGCCATGTAAGGTATTAATCCACACATTCTTGGAATTAAGGCACGGACACCTTTGGGGAGTCAGCCTAATACACCCCTCCCGTCCCACAGTCAGGAGAGCATGCCCGCAGTGGACTCAGGGTTTGTGTATCTGTATCTATCTCCTTTCTACGAACTCGCTCTGTCTTTGGCTGGGAGTCAAAGTCTGGGATTCAGGGTTAGACAGCTGGTCTCAAACTCCCAGTTCCAGGGAGTGAACTTGGCCTGGCATGGGACATGGGACTTTTTGAGTCTTGGTACCTTTCATTCTCAGAGAGCATGATGGGCTAATGTCAGTATGGGGTCATTTCTTGTTCCATCCTGTGACAGTTAATATATTTTCTTTTCTGTTCCCAAAAGGTTTTTGACTGTGTTTATTACATCACCACCTAAAAGGTTAATAGACTATCTTTCCGGGCTCAGTTTGTGGGTGAGCCATTAGCAGAACAGGTCAGAGAGAACAGCCTTCAGGAAGTTTGGTCTGCTTGTCTTTATTAATCTATTTGTATTTTCTTGGCCCATTTCCTCACAAATGTAAAAAGAACAATGAGTTTTCATGGAGAACTCTTTAGCATCTAAGTTTTTCGCTTAGTTTTGTTTACTCATCTCACTCCTTCTCAGCTCCCAGACCCACAAACATGCCTCCTGTGATGAGGGAGACATTCGCCTTGGCTAACCCTGTGGTTGGCGTTGCTTTTCTCTGTCTGCCCAACCCCCCCCCCCAGTAGTTTCCCTGTAGTTAGGTAGGGCTCGTAGGTCTTGACCTCAGGACTCTCCCTGGTCTGGATGGGGTGGGTTTGTTTGGGACAGCGGACACTTGGGTTTCTTGTGACATCTGGCTTGCCCTGTTTAGTCTAACAAGAAATGCTCACCGCCTTCTTGGTCCGTGGACATCTCCTTTGTGTCACCACGAGCTCGTCTTCAAAATCCCACTGTCCCTGGTGGATGTAGGTACTGACCCCAGTGGTATGAGAGAAAGGTCACTGCCAACAAGTTAGGGAGGAAAGCCATGCAGGAAGCAGCCCACGGTAGGCCCACTTAAAAGGAGGCCATGACTGCTTTACTTCCGTGTGTGCTTACGTGTGTGTGTGTGCATTACACAGGAGACGAAAGACAATCCAGGAAAGATTCAAGAACCTTACAGGGAGGATGAATGAACAAATAGCTATTAAGAAAATGTCTCAGATTAAGGAAATATTATCCCTGTTTAGCATCAAATCTGTGCTGGTCTTTTATCTCCACAATAGCCTTGTAATGCAGGCCCAGTCGTTCCCATTTTATAGATCAGGACACTGAAACCGGAAGCAGTAGACAGATTTGTCCAAGATCACAGAGTCAGGAACTTTTTCAGCTGAGAGCCAAAGGCAGCTCTGGCACTGGGCTCTACCCGTCCATCACCCCTGGCAACTCCAGGCCGGGGCCGTGGACCACCAGCATCAGCAAACCCTGGGAGTTTTGGGGAAGTGCAGAATCTCAGGCCTACCCCAGATATGCTGAGTCAGAATCTGCATTTTAACAAAATTTCCAAGTGACTTGTGCGCACATTACACTTTATAACTCTCTGTTCGCCCGCACCCCTGCCTCTAGCTGAGCTGGGTGAACAGTATTGACGGTTCCCTATGTGCTAAACCGAGTGAGGCTGCAAAGAAAGTAGGACTGGGCCCCAGTCATGAGAAACCAGGAGCTCAGGGCAGCAGACCACCAACCTGTGGGCGCAGCCGCGCAGTAATAACAGTAGTCGCTGGGTGTTCGGAGAGCGCAGGAGAGGGGCAATTTACCAGGAAGACTCTCTGTCGGACCATGTTTCTGGCCTGAGTGGGAGGCAGCAAATCACTGTGGTTGAGGGCAGCAGCTCTGGATTCACACTGTCTGGTTTCAAGTTCTGGTTCTGCTCCTGTTCAGCTGTGTGATGTGGGGCAAGGTACTTAACCTCCTTGGGCCCCAGTTTCTGTATTGGTTTCTATATCTGAACAACAAGTGAGTACTGCTACTCTGGAGGATCATAATAGTACCCACTTTTTGTACAGACTCAATGAGGTTATGCCTTTGAAGGAATCAGCACAATTCCTGACACTCAGTTTAGTAAATGTTAGTTATTATTGAAGGCTGAATATATGGCACAAAGCAGCATAAAAGGCCAGGAAGGCTTTTCCAGGCAGTGGGACCAGATGAACGCTTGCTCTTCAAATACAGAAGCAGAACTGAGGATGCCATCTGGGAGGCACATGGAAGTATTCGTGTTCCATTAAAGCAGATACTCCCTGGCATGTCCTCTGCCCAGCGCTACTCCAGGCTCTGAGGATATGGAGCTAAATTACACAACACTTCGTATACCTGAAGGCCTCTGGCTGTTGGTCATCTGACATCAGTCATGTGTTTATTAAAAAGCTGCATGTTCCCCTCTAAGTGCTGCTTGAGCTGCATTGCGTCTTTGGCATGGTGAATATATTTTCATTCTTATTTACTCAAAGTGTGTTCCGATTTGTGTTGTTTTCTCTGACCCTCCCGTGTGTATCACAGCATTTACTCATTTCTGTTCCTCCTGGCCAACGCTGACTGAGTACCTGCTGTCCACCAGGCACTGGCTGAGGCATAGTTTCAAACCTCAAGGAGCTCGTAGTCCAAAGAGACCTCCACCCCCTAGTTGGGGGAGACGGACAAGAACATACTGTTTTACACAGAGCACAAGAAAACTCTGTTTCAATCTCTAAAGCCCAGGTTCTCCGACTGCCTAGATATTTTTCACTGTTTGCTGCCTTTGAAGCAAAGCCTGTCCTGGTCACTGCTGTGTTTGTGGCACCTAGCACAGTGCCGTGCACATAGTAGGCAGTTATTAAGCATTTGTTCAACAGAGTTGTTCTTTGCTACCCTTGTCGTGCATCTTGTCTTGATTCCTTTTGGCTGTTCTCTGAACTCATCTGATTTTGAATTTCTCCAGTACTCGGTTAAGATTTATCCAAGTCATATTTGTTAGCATAGTGGAGCAGTCTCTTCTCTTTAATTGTCCTGCACAGTGTCTGGTAAATCCATAGAGAATTGTGCAGACCCCAGCACCCCAAGACTCTGGTCTGTTTCCTGTACCATGACTGTGCCAAGGAAGCCCTTCTCTCCCTCTGCTTTCCATGCGTTGTGGGCTGGGATATATGTTTGGGCCCCTGCCCAGATCGTGCTTGGAGTGGTACCAGCTGCACAGGATACGTGAAATGTTTGCTCGGAGGGATCCAGAAGTGGAGATCTGAGTAGGATCAGCTGGTGCTCCAGGATAAAAATCATTTCACCATCTTTGCAGAAAATTTACTGTGTTTCTCCTGCACTCAGCAGTTTATGGGGTGCCATATTGTTCTCAGTCTTCCGGGCCTCGCCTGTTTCGCTATGTGACCGGGTGTTGTTAAATAGCTCCCCTTCGTGCCAGAAAGTGCGGAGGGGGGCCACCTCCCAGTCCAGCCCACATTGCCTTCCAGTCAGCGTATAAGAAGTTGGCAGGTACTGATTCCCTCGGAGCTTGACCCAAGGTGCCTGCTCCCGCAGCCCCGCTTGGCAGTCATTCTTCCCCTCCTGGCGGAGGGGCATTCATTGTGGCAGGGAGAGGCCTCTTTTGGGAGTGGGTCTGTTGGATCACAACTGTTTCCATTCATATCACTGACCCACTTGACCAGAAACTGCATCCTCTTCTTTCTCACTCTTCGGTTGACATTCCTTCCTTCCATCTTTCACCCATTTGCTCAGCCACATGTGCATGTAGAATGGTGGATAACAGGGTGCATTGAAAAACCGTGCTGCCTGTTTTGATACCTAGCACCCCCACATTGCCTGTGATAACCTTGGACAAGTTGCAGGAGTCTGTCTAAGCCTCAGTTTTCTCATCAGCAAAATGGGTACAAGACCAGCAGCTCCCTCCTGAACTTGTGAGGATTCAATGAGGTGACGCCAGCACAGTGGCTAGCATAGTGTCGGAACTGGTGAACATTCTACCCTGTCCGACCTCTTGCCATCGTTGCTCATCGTGCAAAGGTTCCTTAGGCTTACTATGGGTACGGCAGTGTTCTTAACGAATTCACTTTCAAAAACACGGTGGTTAAGTATCTAAGCTGTGCCTTTAGGGCATGGATATTTGCTTACTGAAATCTGTAAACACTGAAGGTTCTAGAGGTGGATCACAGCAAAGGAGAGCTTTTGTGAAGTTCTCTGTGGCAGTCCCGAGGGACCAAGGTGGAGAGACACCAGAGGCAAAAATAACCGCTGCTGTAGATGAAGCTGCTCCATCGTTCCACGCCTAACCTGGGGTGGTGGAGCCAAAGGGACTGGGAGGACGGCACCAAGGCGAGATGTGTCCTGGAGGTAGAAATTCACCTGACTTGGGTGCTGGTAGGTTGTAAGCAGTGACGGGTGATTAGGGTCCCAGTGGTTTGAAAGTGTGACAAAAGCAGGACTAAAGCCGAACCCCCTCCCTGCGGGGTCCCACTGGAGAGATGCAGGTCTGCACAGCAGAGGTTCACGGAGCAGAGGTACAAGGCAACCTGGGCAGTTCCAAAGGGGTGGGGCAGAGAGCCAGTGCTCCATGGGCAGAGGTCCGGGAGCCTAGCTGCCTGGCCCAGGCCGGGAGGACCATTTGGAGGGAGCATCTCAGAGGCACTTAGGAAACTCCTTGGAACAAGGGCTCAGGTTTCCTCAGCAGTACAACCCTAAGGACACACCTTAGCAGGTATGGGAATTGCCTGGTAACTTATGAAAACACCGATGCCCGAGCCCTTCCCACAGAGATGCTGATTCAGAAGGGGCCCGTGAGCTTGCATTTCTAACCAGCTTCTGGCTGATGCTGAGCTGCTGGCCTGTGGACCACACTGTGAGTAGCACTACACTAGAGCATGCCCTGGCCAGCACGCCCCTTTGAATGCCCCTGCTGTGCCCACACAAGCATGTGGTGCTGGGTGTCACCTGTACCCGCTGAGCTGCAGAGACCCTGCCTGGTCTGCCTGCTGCCTGACGTGCCTGCTCCTCTTTCTAGCTGTTTGTAGTCCTGTTCCGCATGGCACTCTCTTGGCTGGTCACCAGCTGAGGATTATTTTCTGGTTGTGGTTGTTCAGACCTTTTGCCTCTCTAGGACTTGTCATTCAAAGCCCTTCCTTTGGGGGTGACAACTGTGGCTTGGGGGTTGCGTGTGAGCACACACACCCATCCCTGCCGATCTAGGGGTGGGTGCTGTCTGGGTCAGGCTCCCCAGGCCAGAGGCAGGAGATTAGGCAGACTCCACATCTTGCCCTAGGCTATTGCCAAACTATGCTAAAAAGGCTAGTTTCAGGCAATTCTAAAAAAGATGCCATCAGGTAAACTCAAATCACCCAGGACTGGCAGAAAGCCCTGCTCTTCTTCATTCCTCCCAGATATTTGCCAACCTTATTAAAATGTGAGAGTCCTCGTGAATGAGCTGCCAGTTAATTAAGTTTTGTTAGAGTTGTTTGTAAAACGAGAGTAAACAGACCCAGAGCAAGGGCGGCAAGCTCTCCTATGAGACAGTACAGGGACTCTAGTTCTCGTGTGTGGCATCTATTTATTTTAATTGTGGTAAAATATACATAATATACTATTTACCATTTTAACCACTTGTATGTGTGCAAATCCAATCAGTGATGTTAACTTCATTCATAGTGTTGTATAACCATTAGCTATACCTAAAGCTTTTTCATCATTCAAACATACACTCTGCACCCATTAAAAAATAACTAACTCCCCCTTTCCTGCTCCCTGCAGCCTCAATAACATCTATTCTACTTTCCGCTTCTCTGAGTTGCCTCTTCGGGGTATGGCGCGGAAGCCATACCATACAGTGTTTGTCCTTCTGTGTTCACTGTATTTCACTGAGCACAATGTCTGCAAGGTCGATTCGTGCCCTAGTACATATCAAAATGGCACTCCTTGCAGCTGAACAATAGTTCATGATATGCGTACACCTCGTTTTGCTTATCTGTCCATCTGTTGGTGGCTACTTGGATTGCTTTCACCTTGGCCATGGTGACTAAGGCTACTATTAACGTGAGTGCGCAGATATCTGTTTGTGGCTCTGCTTTCAGTTCCTTTGGACACATGGCTGTGAGTGACATTGCTGTGTCCTATAGTGATTGTAGGCTTACCCTTATGCCAGACTGGCAAAGTGTTCCCCACAGGGGTCACACCACTTTGCGGCACATTCCACCAGTGGCACATTCTCCACATCCTCACCATTTTTGTGGTTCTCATTATAACCGTACTAGTAGACATGCAGCGAAATGACATCTCCCTGCGATTTTGCTTTGCATTTCTGTAATGACTAACAATGTCCACTGCCTTTCCATGTGCTTCTTGGACATTTGTTTGTCTTCTTCAGAGAAAGTGATATCCACTTGGACACTCAGATGCCTTCTTGTTCTTGCTTTCTTTTGGCTCATGGCTGCATTCTAGCATCATGCATTTCAACTGTGCTAATTTCTTCTAGTGTTGTTTAGAAGTTGAGCTAAAAACAAAATAGTAATTGAAATGGACAGCTATTATTTACATTGGGGAGGTAGGTATTAAATACCTTTGTGCTCTTTCATTAACCGTATTATGTTCTTACTGCGTGTTTTACTAGGCAATTATAATTCTTGGCTTTCTTTTTGTTAGTGTGTTTGTTTTCCTAAGCACATGAACATGGCCGGTGTGACTCTGTAACAACGGGGCCATGGCCGAGAAAAACAGTGGAAGGAGAAGGAAGTTGTAAGCAAACCGAAAAATGATAGATGAGTCAAAAGAAAAAAACAGCCCTTCAGAGCTTTCTAATCTCCAAATAGTTTTTCTTTCTACTTTTCTGAGGTTATGAAATAACTCAGACTGCAGTGTAGTTCACCACTCTAATTGCTGAGCATTTTAATTATCAGGCACTTTTTATGCTTTCGTGAAATGCTTATTTCACAGCCTGCTGGGAGGTCTTTCTGTAGAATGGAAAGTGAAGGTTCACACCAGAAATTAGGTGCTGGCCCAGACAGGGCTTTCCCATCAGAGAGGGAGGAGAACGTGGCCCTCCGCCGTGGCCCTCCAGCAGGAACTCGCTCTCACACGGGGCAGATGAGGCAGATTGTTTCCATTCTGTTTCGATCATCAGAATAAAAACAAGCACCAGAAGGTCCAGGTTGGGTCCAGAGATGCGCTCTTCCTTCTTTCTGCCTCTGCTCAGGTTGTTGTTGCTATTTTTCTTCAAGAGACCAAAATATTGGTGGAAAGATGGAAAGGGGTACATGGAAGCCCTTGTAACGGCGTTAGGGAGATTAATGAATGATGATTTCGTGAGTGCTTGCTACATACTCGCTCTGTGACAGAGCATGCGATGCTGCATGGAGTCAGGGTCACCATCCATTCATGCATCCATCCACCCATCCTCACTCAGTCCTTACTTCTCTCCTTCATTCTTCCCTCCTTCCTTCTTACCTACCTAACTGCCTACCAAGGCTTACCAAGTCCTCTAACAGGCATGTCAAGCACATAGTAGTAGACAAAGCAGCAAACACAAACAAGTCTTTAGTAACCACAGCAAAGCCTTTGCTTGAATTGTGTTTTTGTATCAGTTGAGATTCAGTCAGAAGACAGAAAGTACACCACGATTTCTTTTTAAGGTTTTTAAAGATTAAATCACTTATTTTTAGAGAGTGGGGAAGGAAGGGAAAAAGAGAGGAAGAGAAACATCCATGTTTGAGAAACATGGATCAGTTGCCTCTCACACACCCCCGACCAGGACCTGGCCTGCAACCCAGGCCTGTGCCCTTACCGGGAATCCAACCAGAGACCTTTCAGTTTAGGGGACCGTGCCCAACCCACTGAGCCACACCAGTCAGGGCTACAGTGAATTTAACAGGGAGCATTTACTATAAAGATTTATTAACTACAATAGGTATTATTGACTACCAAAGGAACACAGGCTTGCCTCCCACTCCCCAGGACTGGGACCCAGCTGGCCCTGGTTAATTGAGTAGCAGAGGAGTTTCCACTGAGGCCACCTGCAGGTGGGGCTTGTGGAGAAGCTGTCCTTCATGGTGCCAGGGAAGGCTGTCTATGGGAGGTGACCTACCATAAAAGTTAATGGAAATCTGCCAGGGGTTGGGGGGTTGCTGAGAAGTTGCCCTAAATATGTGTGTGCTCATGGAGAAGGCAGCAGGAGGAAGGGATGGTGACTGGCAGGAGTAAGCTGCCCGGGGGAGGTGACTTCTGAAACAGAAACCCACTCTTCCAGCGCCCTCTCCTGGCAAAGCCTGGCATGATGCCTTATGGTGAGGAAGAACCACTCCTTGGTCTCGGGCCGGGCTGCGAAAGCTGGGCTTGGTGCTGAGAGGTCATCATCTATCAAAGACTGGCACAGATGCTAATAAGTGCTATGGAAAACCAAGTGGGCAGGATGAGGAGTGTTAGGTGTGCTTTTTTATAGAGGATGTGCAGGGAAGACCTCTCTGGAAAGGTGGCCGAACATTCCAGGTGGAAGGAACAGCAGGTGCAAAGGCCCTGGGGTCAAAACTGGTTTGGAATGTGTGAGAAACAGCAAGGAAGCTGGCTGCAGCCTAGCAAGCAAGGGCGAAGGCAAGGGAGGGAGCCTGAGCATCGGCCTTTGACGAGCACACGCGTGCTGAGAGAGGTGTCTTGAGCAGACCTGCACTTTAAAGTGTTCACTCCGGCCACTGTATTGAGAGGAGACTGCTGAAGGCTGGGCATGGTGAGGACTGCAGCAGAGGTCTCAGGAGGCAGCTACTGCACCAACCAAGAGACAGATGATGGTGGTGCTGGCGAGAGAGGCGGCAGTGGCAGCGGTGAGAGGTGGTCAGAGGCTGGCCGTGGGTTGGCAGCAGCTTTTCTTGTGGATCGGAGGCGGAGTGGAGAGAGAGGAAGGAATCCATGTTGTTTGTAAGATATGGGCCTTGAGTGACTGTGTGAATGTCATTCCACCAAAACCTTCGTCTGAAGAATCTCACTGCCCAACATTAATATATGTTCAAAAGTAGTTAGCATTCATTTGGGGCGATGAAAGAGTTTTGGAACTAGATAGTGCTGATGGTTGCATAACATTACGAATCAAATTAATGCCACTGAATTGTTCACTTAAAAATGGCTAAAATGGCAAATTGTAATATAATGTGATATAACGTAATATACCACAACTTAAAAATCTACAAAAATGATTTCACGGAAATTACTTTCTTCTCAGTGCACCTTATCAAGGCAATAATGGTGTACACGTGTTTCCGAATCGGTGCTGCTGATCTGGGTCACTTGGTCAGCGTGACGTTTGCCGGGCCCTCTCTGCGAGGTTGCTGTCTTTCCTTTTGTTCAGTGTAAATACTTTGGAGGAGCTTCTTACCCCCCCCCAAAAAAAAAATAGTGGTGACAATTATTATTACCTGCATGGCTAGTACCGGCTCGCCCTGGCTGCTAACAGCTGGGACTCAGGTGTGTTTTAGCTCATTTCCTGGGGAAGAAACTGAGGCTCAATTAAATGAGGTGACTTGGGAAAGTACATGGCTAGTGAGTCGCTCGAGTGTAAGCTCCGCGAGGGCCGGTGTGCCGACCGCTCTGCGAACCAGCTCGTATTCCGAGCACCGGGCACAGTGCCGGCAGGTACATTAGGCACTCAGTAGGTGTTGGCTACATGGATAAGACCGAACCTGAGGATACATTTTGTGGCTCCTCTACAAAAAGTTCTTGTTCTTTCTCTACATACAGCTTCTGCCTCTGGCCCCTGGTCTGTCATTAATTAGCAGTGCCCATCCCTAAAATTTCAGGAATGTCCAGCTGTTTCTTAGTGAGGAATGAAGTCTCCCATGGCCCCACCCATGGCAAAGTCATTGGCCGCAGACAGACAGCAGACATTTGGCTCCCCAAGTGACATTCCTACCCCATTTAAAACAATGGGACAGCGGGGTACTTTGTCCTTCGTGTGAGCTGAAGTTTTATGGCACCGTGTTTATGGGAAAACGCTGTTACTATCCTTAGCCTGGTGGTGGTTCTCACTTATTCATAGCTCTGCGTTTGTGGGTGGAAGGAGAAGTTATAATAGAGTGCAGGTGCCTCTCATTGTTTTCCGCTGCTCACGGGATAGTGTTTATTAAAAAGGAAATCACAGTGGTGTGTCTGGAGCTGAAGTCTGAACAAATAACCCAAAAGGAGGAGTCCCAGGAAGGTGGGCAGCAGGCGACAAACAAAGAAAGGCGAAAACAAGTTGGAGCTAATTGGGATCAGGCAGTACTTTGCATGTGAATTATGAACAGGGAGCTTGGCTGCAAAATAATTGTTGTGTTCAACTTCTGTTGGCATACTTCACATACTTCAGTGGAGGATCCAGAATTTGAATTTAACATATTCTACCCAGGCCTTCAATGGAATTTGAAAATAAGATTCTGAAAGCATGGGTTGGAATGAGAGCCTTTCAAAATCTTTCAAACTGCACGTGGATATGTTGGTGTCACTCACACATGCCCCTGGGGTTTTTATTGCCTTTGAAACAAACCATTCCAGGTCCTCTGAAAAGAAGGGCTGGAGACTTTAATTCAAAAGGAGTTCTCATTCTGATAGGCATTGGGATCCATGCTGCCACGTCTACTCTTAAGTTCTATGCCCAGTTCCTTGAAGGACCATTGTGTGTGTGTGGGGGGGGGGGAAGGCGGGTATGCACCTGCCACAGAAGAAGACAATTCCTGGCATGTGCAATTCCTGATACCCCCAGGGGGCTGTGTTTCCTATCACATGGGCATCCTACACATCTATTCCCTCATTCAGCAAATATTTCCTGCACAGTACAAAGATGAATCGAACGTCACCCTTGCCCATAAGCACTGAGGGTCTTCAGAGGGAAACAAACCGTGTACAAGTAAACAGGATGCCGGGTTAGGTGCTGCAGTGGGCAGAGAAGCAGAGCACGGAGAGGTCGGTGCCTTCAGCACTGATGGGCAGTTAGGGAAGGCTTCACATTCCGTGTACAGCAGGAAGATAAATGGATCTTTGTTCCAATCAGAGAATGGAGGGAAAGGGGTTTCTAGGCAGAGGCATGACCATGAACAGCTCTGAGAACCTGAGTACACGTGGCACATTCAACGGACAACATGTCATCCCTCACAGCTAATGTATCAGGCTCCTGCTGGGAGTGGGGCACCAGGTGAAACTGGAAAGATAGATAAGCCAGGCAGCTGGTGAGTGACATCCTAGCCTTCACCTGAGACAGTGGGGAGCCATCTCTAGCCTCACAGACGCAGAGTGACATGATCGCCAACTTTCTGCATCAAACATGGTCATATTTTTGGAAGTGTCTGGTTCTTGAAATACCTCAATTTCTCTTGTCTCCCCGGCTCCTTGCCTCTCTCCTGCCTGCTCAGCGAACTGAAAGATATCAGAACTATATTCAGCCCTCTCCAGTAATATCGTGAAACAAAAATATCTCATGGGTTTGCAGCTTCTGAGTGTTTTGACTGTTCACAGCAAAGCCTTTGAGAGTCGCAGGGTGCCGTCCCCCACGTGGAGTTCTCTGGCAGCTTTTTGATGAGTAAACCTGGGCCTGACTTTTGCCCCAGAGTGATGTTCTTTTGTGGCTTGTCTGCTCCAAGAATTGACATACCCAGACTCGTTCCTCATCTCTTGTTGAAACAGAGAAGTCAACTGTGACACCCCTGGCGGGGGGGAGTCAAGGGCACACACAAGTTTGGAGACTGCTCCTGCCTTCTCCAGTCTTGGAGGGCATGGCTTATCACCCCCACCCCACCCCACGCTTCTCCAGTGAGGATGAAAGATTCTTCCTTATGGATCCGACGTGAGCTTTAACGATATGGCACCATCAGCGCTTTGTACAGGGAGTAGGTGCCCATTGAATGGGGTGTTATAATAATAATCATTAGCATCACCACCTTAACAGTTGTATCTTTCGTCCTCATTTCTACTTTTGTTTCCTTCAGCCAATGGAGCTTTGGCATTTGATTCAGTATTTCCTACTGAACTGTGAGTGGACATGCCTCTTTCCTTTATCCTGGTCATATTGGCATTGACCCTCTTCAAGAATCTGAATCCCGAGTCAAGGTCAGTGGGTAGCCATCATTACTCTACACGTTGGACCAGGTGATGACACTCATTAGTATCCTCTGGAGGACCCACCTGTGCCCCACAGATGGTCTTGGGCCCATAGGAGAACATTGTGGCTCATTCTGAAAATCTGAACCCAACTTCCAGTCAGACAAGACACTGGGAAGCCAAAGGGGAAGGAGAATACGGAGCTTAGATTGGTGACTCCAAAGCAGCGATGCAGCACCCTCAGCATGCTTCCCCCAGGCCTCCTGCGGAGGCGGCCTGTGCACGTGAGAAATGCAGGTGCGCTCTCACCGCGGTGCAGGCACTGCGGCCAGGACACTGGCTTCCAGGCCAGGCCTCCTTAAACGGAGTCCTGGCCCTGACACTTGCTGTCTTGCGCAGCCCGTGGTCATTCAGTATTCCTGCTCCTCTATTTTCCCATCTGTAAAATGGGGTTTCCGACAGTTGGGATGAGAATTAAATGAGGTAATGTACAAACAATGCCTGACAGATAGTACTCAGGAAGTCTGGTCTTACTACCTGTTTAGCAACAGTAATGCATACTGTGTGCTAAGACCTGTAATCTTTACAGATTGAATAGATTTGGAGTCAGTGTGGGATGTTTACTTCACCAAATCCCCCTTTTACATGGTATGTGTGTTTGCCAGTTTCATACAAAAATAAAGAAAATTGGGAATGAAGACAAAGTTAGGAAAGCCTCAGTATCTTCTATGGTTCACTGTTTCTGATTTTGACCGCAGAGTCGGGTCCTCTGGGCCACAGTCCCTAACCCCTCCCCTCTCTTCCTTCCTGCCTGGTCAACAGTGACATTGACTCCAGGTCTTCCTGGGTTGGTCTTGTCCAACAGGACTTTCTGAAATGACAAAAATGTTGTGTGTCTTTGTTGTTCAATACAGGAGCCACCTGTAGCTACTGAATGCGTGCAAAATGTGGCTACTGTGACTGAGGGACTGAATTTTTAATTTAATTTAAATAATTTAAATAGCTGCACGTGGCTAGTGGCTATCATATTGGACAGCACAGCTGAGGTACTGGAAATACAGACATAAAAAGGCCTGTATTCCCATCCGCATGGAGCTCCTGGTCATCCTGGGAGCCAGCCATGGACACGGACACTCACTGCCTGCAATTGAGGAGTATTAACCCAGAGACATGCATGAGGTGCTTAGAAGCACGCAGAGTAGTATCCAATTTTGCCAGAGTGGTCAAGGACAGCTTCAATGAAGATTTTCTAGAACAGCGTGCTGGCCTCTCCCAAAGGTCCTCTAGAGGAGGAAGAATCATCATTCTTGTAAGCACTGTTAGGTAACAAATATTGGACCTTACAGCTCATTCCACAGACCCCTTGCGTTTCACCTTCATCACTGCTATCACCCATCCGCAGACGGGAAGTTGGAGATTCAAATATGTGACTGTCTCCACCAAGTCGTACAGCTTAGGTCATAGTAAAATCTAGGTTGGCCTGAGTCCCAGGCCACACAAGGTAGCCTGTTTCTTGATTTATCCTTGATACTCTCCATTACTTTTGTTGCTGTTGTTGTTGTTCAATATTCTGGAGATTGGGAGCCACTGGTACGCCTCCATGCATGCACACTCTGATCGAAGCCAGATATCACGTAACTGGTTTACCATTCAGCAAGGAATGCGGTGACAGTGAGACCACACACTAATAAATACACTGGTATTTGCACAATGTCAGACCGCAGTATGATCGATGTGCATGTTGTTGACGAGGGTGTCACATGCTCGTGATCCTGGTCTCAGTATGACTGTGAGGATGGGGCCAAGTCATTTCACAATTTGGGTGAGTGTTCCAAGCTTCTCAGAAGACCAACGCAATAGAAATTCAAGGTATGAAATCAAGGTTTGGTCTCAGAGTCATTTTACTTAACATCCTCTATGCTGTGTTTTCTCAACATGTAAAATGAGAACATCACTCACCATCTGCTTCCCTCCGATTGAGTGTTCAAGGTCGGTGGGAGGTTAATGGGTTGGTTTGAAGAAGACTTCTTTTGAAAAGTTATGTGACCAAGCACATTGCTTTTCCCAGCCCCGAGCCAGTCCTGTCCTCTTCATTGAAAGGGAATCATATTCACTGGCTCATAAACCCCTGGCATCTCTTCTTAGTTTCAGGTTAGCTCTTCCAAGAAACACCCACATTTACCCAGCAGTTAGCAATTCCTCACAAGGTGGCACTTGACAGGGATATGATGTCCCCCCTTGGCAGTCAACCTCTTTGATTCATTCCAAATCCTATTTAGATCTCTAGCTATTTTGGAGGTTTGACAGGCCTGGATTAAACCAATGAGCTCAATCTACTTGTGGGATATTACACCTGGAAGGGATTCACAGAGATCACGGTATCACCTAAAATTATCTGTTCTATGTATGTCCTCACTGGGAAACACGAAGGTGATTCCAACCCATCTCATTTTTTTTTAACTTTTTTTAAAAAATGTATTGATTGATTTTGTAGAAAGAGAGGAAGGAAGAGAGAGAGAGAGAGAGAGAAACATTGGTATGCTTTTCCACTTCTTTATGCATTCTCATTAATTGATTCTTGTGTGTGCCCTGACCGGGTATTGAACCCACAACCTTGGCATGTTGGGATGACAGTCTAACCAACTGAGCTACACGGGCAGGGCCATATCATTTTCTTTTAATGAGCTATTAAGGCCCAGAAAAGGGCGTCGCTCTGCTGCTGAGGACAGTTGATTGCTCTCCACAAGTCTCTGTGCTCAGCACTTTGCACGAATCATTTAATCCTCGTAAGTCTATGAATAGTGTGTTTTACTATCTTCATTTTGAGTATGAGGAAACCGAAGCTCAGAGGATTTTAGCAGATAGCCCTAGTTCACACAACTAGCACATGATGGAACTGGGGGTCGCACGGTCAGTCTGACTCAGGAGACTGCTCTAACCAGGAAGAAGAGGTGTTCTTGTCCCATGCAGTGAGTTAGTGGCCGAGGTGGGGTCCAGGCTGAGGCTCCTGATTTGTACTGTCTCTGGCCCCATGCAAGGGGAGGGAAGGAGACAGGTCTTTGTAACTGGGTGGGTATAAAAAAGTATTTGTCCAGTTCTACCTTTCCTGCTGTTGATTAAAACAGAAGCTCTGGATTGCAGCCACAAGGCAACAATGAGAAGCCTTGTGGACCAAGCCTTTTCAGGCCCCATTGCATGTCCTCAGGGTCAGTGTCTGTGCACACAGTCAGTGGCAGTGCCCAGTGGGAGGTCAGTTTGTGCTTTCTTAGTCCATGTTCCTGGTACTTTAAGTCTGTCAGGTGCCTTCGATCCAGAGGCCCTACAGCCTGGGACAAGGATTCTCTCACTGGAGAGTCCCCCTCACTGGGCTTCTGGCTGGTGAGGTCTCTCGGGGCTCTCTTCTCCTCCCAGACAAGGTACTCACGACATTCTTCTCTCATCATCTCTGGAGGCTGTGGACAGTGGGTGGGGGGAAGATCCAAAGGGGACTTGTCTTCCTAAGCTCAAGAGGCTTAAGGCTATACCCATTCATTCATGAATTGATTGACTGATTGATTAAGTTCTCATTCTTTTGATGTTATGCAGAGCAAAGTGCTAGAATAAAATAGTAAATACATCAAAGACAAAAAGTTCCCTGACTTAAGGGAACTTGCATGACTGAGGGGAAAGAAGACAACAAACAAGTAAGACAGTAAATATGCAACACAAATACAGACTGTAGTGAGTATAATAAAGAAATTAAACTGAGCCTCTGGTGGCCGGTGGAGGGGAGAATGAAAGCCAGGAGTAGCTTCTTTAAGGTGGTGACTGAGCCATTGGAAGGGATGAATGAGCAAAGTGCAAAGTGCACTTTGTGCAAAGGTCCTGAGGCAGAAAGGAGCTTGGACTCTGGGTAGGCTGAGCAAAGACAGGGCCCATGAAGCTGAAGTACTGTAGAGTGGGGCTGGGGGTAGTGGTGGATACCAGCCAGGATTTATTCTGAAGAAATACAGAAAGCCACTGAAGGGTTTTAGGCGGCAGGGTGAGAGGCTCTGATGACATTTTTCAAAAGATCTGTTTGACTGTCTTAGGGACCTGGGTTCAGAGAGCAAGATCAGAAGTTCACAGATGACTCAGAGCATGACCTCAGGTCCAAGCTGGAGACTGGACAGGCAAAACAACTACCCACACTCCTCTGCCACTCCCTCCCTTTCTGGAAGATTCTTTTGCAGCTGCAACCTTCTGAAAACAGAACGCCGCAAGTTACCAGGTAGCATTTTAGAGCCAAACAAATGCTATCATTTCTGAAAGGTAAATCAAGACAGGGAAACGATGACACATTCACCACAACTGAAGTGTTTGTCAGGCACATTGGGACCCTTGGCCTGTTCCAAAGCCTACGTGTCTGGGACTTCTTTAGTGTTTGCCTGTAACTGGGCACTTGCCTCTAAACAGAGGTGTTTGGGAAAAATTTCATTTCACTTTTAAAAAGTTGGGAGGACAGGCAAGGGGAGCTGGGTTTCAGGTCTCAGAAATGCGCACCCCACCTTGCTGTCTACCTGAGGTATCCCATCCGTCTCGCTCCCCCCTCCCGCCCCTGCAGCACCCGGGACAATCCTCACCAGGAAGGAGACCACATCCATTTCCAGAGCTGCTTTTATTTTTTGGTCTGGTGTTCCCAAGGTAAATTGACATAACCCTCCGAGGAGCAACGAGTTAAACCCTGCTGCGTCTGTGTGTTTCCTACTTGGAACATGTTTATCTTTTAGATTTTATTCAAAAGCCATTATTCAGTCATTTATGAAGACATACATATTATCTTCTAAATAAAACTAATGATGACACTGTGATGGTTATGCTGGCAGTCATGCTGATGGTGATTATGGTGATGGTAATGATAACAATGGTGGTGGCGCTGGTGATAACAATGTTGGTGAAGGTGGTGATGGTGGTGATGATGGTGGTGGGGATGGTGGTGGTGGTGATGATAATGTGTGGGATGGTGACGGTGATGATGATGGTGGTGGGGATGGTGGTGGGGATGGTGGTGGTGGTGGGGATGATAATGTGTGGGATGGTGATGGTGATGATGATGGTGGTGGGGATGGTGGTGGGATGGTGGTGGTGGTGGTGGGGATGATAATGTGTGGGGTGGTGATGGTCATGATGATGGTGATGATGATAATGGTGGTGGGAGTGGTGATGATGATGGTGGTGATGATGATGGTATCAGCAGGTAACATGTGCTGAACACTCACTTTGCTCCATGCAATGTTCATCGCTCTTTAGATGTGATAACTTTGAATCCTCGCAATAACCCCATGAACTGAGCACCATTACTGCCCTCGTGGTGCGTGTAAACTGAAGCAGAGGATTAGCGCTCAAGCAGTGTTTCCAAAGCTTGCTGTCTTGACCATTACTGGTCAAGACACTGGTGAACTCTTCCTCTTTCTTTTGGAAAGAAATGGATGGGGCTGGTATGTTGTGTGGTAGAGAAAAATCATTACCTTCCTTTATTTTACTCCCCCACCCCGATCTTCTTACTTCACCTTCCCTCTATTCTTCCTCTTCACACCCTCTTTCGCCACCTTACTCCCTCTGATTTCGTCCATTACGCTGTCTGCTTCTTGTTTTCTCTCTCTCACTGCTGCCTTTGCCTTCAAGGTCCATGAGCTTCCTGATGAATTCTTCTCGTTCCCTCCTCATTTCCCTTCTTTTCTTTGAGCACTGATTTTGCCACAGCCTCCAGCTGTCTGCGCTAGGGCTGCCCTTTCCTGTGGGTTAGGAGAGAGGTAGAGCTCACCTCTCAAATCCTTCCAACATTTGTATTCCACACACTCCAGAGATTCTAAATATGCTCCGAGGTGGGAAGGAAAAGGCATCCAAACTGCTTGGTAATTGAATTCAAGAGTGATGGACCAAAAATTATTAATGCATTTCCTTCTCTCTATCAGCTAGAGGACTCCATCTTTACCCCACCTCTGAAATGCAAGCTCCATTACCTTTCAGGTTTATTTCTTTCCAGTCTTTCTTTTTCATACCCTGTTTTGTTGTTGCTGTACATTTTCCAAGTTATTATCATAATCATACTATATATGCAATTTTCAAGCATTTTTAACATTATTATAGCATTACAAAGGCTTCATATAATGTATCTTAAGAATATAAGATACAGTCAATTATAAGATGTGCTATTATTTTATGTTCCACTCAAAAAGGAAAAAACATTGTCAACTAAATAATGATCCACAGCTTTCTTCTCTCTCATAACTTATTTTATATCTATTTTAAAAGAATCTTTTGAGTTATTTAGATACAATTTATCATGTATCAGATGGTCATTTCCATGCCTTTTGCAACAGTAAATTTGAGCTATAGTACTGAATCATTGCATAATCTTTCTGAAGAAAATTTATATGTCAATTAAACCAAACATGGGTAACTCCAACAATGAACTCACTATCACTGACATGTTCAATATTTTAGCTCTGACCAAGTTTGCAGGGGAAAAAAGACATTTGGAAACAGATGACAGATGGTCCCTCACATACGATGGCTGGACGATAGTTGGGGATGTACGTGCCAGAGGACTGTCGTCTTAATCATCAGACATGTAGATTTCAACAGGCTTCTACTGAGATCTACCTACTGTGTGCCTGGAACTGTACAGTTTAGCAAATGATGCCATGGTGAGTGGGGACAGGCCTGAGCTGCTAGAGAGGACCCAGGGGTGTCAGGCCTTGAGGAGGAGGTTCGTTCTTGCACACCACAGCAAATAGAGGGCGGGTATTTTATACACACCATCCAGCTGTACTGTGTGTGAGCTCCTTCTGAAGAGAGATCGCTCTTCACTGCAGCAAAGACCCCTGACTGATAGCTGAAAGTCACTGCAGTGGGCCTTTAAGAGGTTGGTGGGCATGGCTGTGAGAGCCTTGGGACTTAGGGAGGCAGAGAAGGGAGCTGATATTTATTGAGTGCTGATGATGTACCAGGCATACCCATGCCTTCTACAAAGACATAAATGTTGTCTTCTAAATAAAAATAATGGCGATGATGATGATGATGGTGGTGGATAACATGTATTGAGCACTCACTGCACCATGCAATGTACATGGCTCTTTACACACAATAGTACCCCATGTCCTCACAACCACCCTATAAGGACAAGGCCATTGCCATCCCCACATTACACGCAAATTGTGCAACCTCACAGCACTCACAATGGGTGGATGTTATTACCCCCTCTCGTAGGTGAGGGAAGTGAGGGTTAGAGTGAGAGCATGTGCTCAAGTGCACAGGCAGAGACTGGAGGGCCAGTCAGGCCCTGGCTCCTTCTGTACCCCTGAGGAGACTGGTGCTCTCCCATCTCCTCACTGGGGCTCAAGGGCAAAGAATGAGAAATCTGTGGCTTTTCTCCCGCCAGTAGCCCTCAGGAAGCTGGTAAGCAAAGTTCTTGCCCGTTTGAAGACTGTGTAAGGTTACAGATGAGAATGCAGACCCTGAAGTCTGGGTGCCACCTTGTAACCTTGAGCAAATTATTTCTCCTTTCCGAGACTCAGTCTCCTCATCTCCAAATTGGGAATAAAAACCAGCAACTGCCACAAAGAGTTGTGGTAAGGATTAAACAAGATACTACATATACACTGCTCAGAGGAAAGCCATTGGGTAGGATTTTACTTAATGTTATTGTTATTGATTGAAATAACAATAATTTCAGTCAATATTGGTTGTCATTGTTATCATTTTAGCTGCTCTTAGCCAAGGGATTTAGGAGGCAGAGAGTCTGATGAGCTGTTGGGAAATGAGCCATCTGAAACCTCCATTGGAGTCCATCACTATCTCCAAGGTCAGCCCCGACCTTGAACATAATGACCAATGTCTGTCAGTCCCAAACACCACCAAAGATATTCACAGCTGTAGGTGCCATGTGCTCTCTTCAGGGTTCAGCCAATGCCTCTTAACAAAAATGAGGTCACACTCAGAGCCTGTGACCCCACAGGTAACCCCAATCACCCTTATGCAGCTTGTCAGAGGGGCCCAGGGTCAGCCTGGGCGGGAGCAGCTGGAGGAACGTAAAACCAGCTCGTAGGCAGTGCATGTGGCAGTGATTATAGCCAAGGAGAAGCTAAATTCTAGAGGCTTGTTGCTGTCTCCAGGGAACATACTAATTGAGAAATAACATCCATAAAAAAATAATTCAATACTAGTATATAAAACTTAAAACAATAACCAAGTGTGACTGGCTCTCTAGAATTAAGCAAAGTAAGATGAAGTGTCTTTTGCCAGCCGGTGTTGCCAGCACAGGAAAGTAGTTCTCATTTTTCCCACCTTGGAGGGGCAGGTGCAGGAACGCTCACCCCTGAGCGGCAGCTTTCAGTGCCTTGCCCTCCGTGTTTCTTTGGGCATCAGCTGCGAGGAAAGACTCAGTTCAGTCTGCTTTCAGGGGCACGAGGAAATCTTGCCTTGGAGGATACGGCCCTGCGGCCAGTGACACTCTGGTAAATGTTTAACAACGGGCTCTATGGAAAAAATTGTGTGTGCTCACCTACACATGTTATAAATTAATCATGGATGTGTAGCTCAACATCTACAGGTGATGACATGCATAATACTCTTGCTTGTAAACAGTCACCACTGTCTAATTCTGGAACATTTTTTATGTCCTCTAAAAGAAACCCCATTCTTGTTATGTACTCATTTCCCGTTCCCCCTCCTCCAGCTTCCGGCCACCACTCATCTACTTTGTGTCTCTATGGATTTGCCTGTTTGGAATAGAATATTTCAAATTATGTAGTAATTTATGTCTGGTTTATTTCACTGCATAATGTTTTTAAGTTTCATCCCCATTTTAGCATTGGTCAGTACTTCATTCCTTTTCATGGCTGAATAATATTCCATTGTGTGGATATACCACATTTAGTTTGTCTACTCAACAGTTGCTAGACATTGAGTTGTTTCCATGTTTTGGCCATTAAGAAGTATGCTGCTGTAATCATTCATGTTTTTTGTTTGTTTGTTTGAACACCTATTTTCTATTCTCTTGGTATATGCTTAAGAGTGGAATTTGTGGATCACATGGTAATTCTGTATTTAACTTTTGGAGGATCCACCAAATAATTTTCCACAGTGTCTGCATCATTTTACATTCCCATTCACAATATAAGGACTCCAATTTCTCCACATCCTTGCCAGCACTTGCATTTTCTGTTTTGGTTTTTTTTTTTTTTTTCTTCCTGGGTCTTGTTTGTTTTTGTCATAGCCATCCTGGTAGGTGTGAAGTGGTATATCACTGTGGTTTTGAGTAGCATTTCCCTGAGCATCTTTTTATATGCTTATTGGCCATTTCTATATCTCCTTTGGAGAGATGGCTATTCATTCCTTTGTCCATTTTTAAATTGCATGTTTTGCTTTCTGTTCAGTTTATTATTTTGGATACTATAACCTCATGAAATATATAATATGCAAGTGTTTCCCCCATTCTATGGGTTATTTTTTTATTCTCTTGATAACATCCTTTGATCAACAGTAATTTTAAATTTTGATAAAATCCAATTTACGTTTTAAATTTTGCTACTGGTGCTTTTGGCATCCTATCTAACAGTGGAAGCATATCATGTGGTCATATTCGGGAGTGATGAACCATATCCCATCTGCAGGTGGGGTCACTACAAATTTACGTTGCAGAGGGTGTGACTAAGGATGTAATGAAGAATCGGAGCCATTAATACAATTTTACCTCATCATGATTGTTTTAGATTGACTCGGATTTATCTTTCGAGGGTTTAGCCACCCACACAAAAATCAAAGTTCTGTTATCAAGGGTGGAAGAAGGGTAGTTTTGGGGCAGGCAACGAATAGAGCTTATAGCTCAAGTGTATTTGTGTGTCCCACCTACCTAAGGTCAGAGTTGGCCAAAGCCGTGTGGGACGACTGAGGGTGTGTTTGGTCCCTCTTCCAGAGGAGTAAAGGGTGAGCAGGGAAGGAGACGCCCAGGATGGCCAGATAGGTCACCTGATACCCAGCAGAGTGCTACAGTTGTCCACAGCTCTGTTCTGTGCTCACCTGAGACAGCTGAGGTTTAGTAGCAACACCCCAAACTTAGAAGAGCGGAGGGCTGTACAGGGAAAGGAGGAAAGACACAGATCCAAACCTTTGTTCATAACCGTGATTCTGCAACAGGGATCTCTTTTTTCTGTTGAAAGCTGAAGCGAATCCAGTAAGACCTGTGGGATGCAGGATGCCCTTCCCGCTTGCAGTGCAGATGCACGGTTCCTTTTGCCACCCAAAGCTGCAGTGCTGCCAGGCAGACTGCCGAACTGCTCTGGACTCGGCAATGCAAACTGAACATTGACTCCCCTCGTTTGCTATCCAGTTTTGCCTTCTAGTATACCAGATATGACTTCATTTTTAAAATGAAATTTAGCAGGTCATTAGCCTGTAATGATTAAATGATTCGGGTTATTAGCATAAACCCAGCTGTAGTACACAAGAGGTAACCTTTATTGTTTAAACAGTATGCAGTGTGTTCACATAACGCTTAGCAAAATTGCATTTTTTTCAGACTATTCAGCCATTATGGAAATGACTTATGATTTCATTCAGAAGTGTTACAAATGGACTACCTTGTTTTAGTGGGGTAAACATTGCCTAGAATACAGTCACCCCTCAGTACCCATCGGGGATTGGTTCTGGGATCCCTCATGGCTACTAAAATCCATGGATGTGTGAGTCCCTCACATAAAATGTCATAGTGTTCCCAGGTAACCTATATTTATGTATAGGCTTCATTCTCTTGGATTCAATATAGTGCTCAGCATTTGACAAATTCAAGTTTTGCTTTTTGGAACTCCCTGGGATATTTTTTCTGAATGTTTTTGGTCCGTGGTTGGCCGAATTCATGAACGTGAGCCCCGTGGACATGGAGGATAGACTGTAGGTCCTGCAGGAACCCCAGGTCAGGGACAGTGAAAGGGTTTGATGTGGAAGAAGGGCCACAGCAGGCAGGGTTTAGGGACGGGGCACCTGTCAGATGGTACCATTCTCAACAGCCCAGGCTTTTGTGTTACAATGACCTGGATTCCAATCCCCCTATCCGTGTCCCTGAGGGCAAGACACAAACTTATGAGCATCAGTTTCCCCATTGAAAAAAGCGAGTAAATAATAGCTACCTTTTAGTGTTGTTGTGAGATTCAGGAGGGTAAGCTGTTGATGTAGCCAGCGCAATGCCTGAGCCAAAGAGAGCCTTCGGTAAACGTAGCTGCTGCTCTTGCCACCGCCACTGTTGTGTTGTTACTGTTTTTCCTGATACTATTAGAACTGGTACGGTGATGCTCCGGGCAGGGAAGGTCACAGCCCTGTCTGCTGAGCCCAGGTCGGACCTGTATGCTGTAGAAGGCGCAGGAACAGGGCACAGAACCGTCAGCTGTGGCTGCTCAAACCTGTCTGACTGAGGCTGGGTTGTTGACAAAGCAATAGCTTTCTTTTTTTTATATTAGCCCTGTGCCTGGTATATTGTAGATGGCTGTGGTCGATCAACTCATGTCACCATCGCCGTGTGAGCATTCTGAGAAGTCTGCAGTAATGGGAGCTGGAGTTTCAGGCTGGTCTTCGACCTGGCAGTGTCTCCCGTCAACCCTTGCTGCACGCTGTTGGCTAACTGGGTCCTGCTTTGAAGAATGGTGCTGGCGGTGGAGGCGATGGTGTTGATGAGATCAGTGGTAATAGTCTGAATTTGCTGAGCGCTAAAAAGGTACCAGGCGTTGTGCTAAGTGTTTTGCAGGCATTTCGTCTCTTACGCGTCACAGATACTCTCTTTCTACATATAAGAAAACTGAAGCACAACTATTTCAAATAACATTTTCAAGTAGAAGTCTTGAGCTCAGCAGTCTGACCCCAGAAAGCTGGCTCCTTCTGCCTGTGTTTGCCCGGCTGCTCTGTGACTGAAGTGGAGGGTAATAAAGCCCCTGAATGCTGAGGGTGAGCCGCCAGCTGCAACAGTTTTCATCAGCCTTGGTCTCAATGACTGAGCGCTTACAAGATCCTCTACCTGGGCATTAGGACATCGCTGAGTCTTCCTGATTCTGAAAACGAATTCAGAGTAAAATTTGTCACACGGATTTCTAGGAAAATGCTGTCTGAAAGCACCAAGCCTCACTACCAATTTAACACTGATTTCCAAAATTGGCTCTTGAATTTTTATTACTTGATACAACCTACCTTGGATGAGGCTCGGGCATTCACTCTAGTGGGCAAGTCCCTTACGTTTGTAAACCTCCACTTTCTCATCTGCAAAGTGAGGACTGGAATGGCATCTACCTGCCGTATCTGAGGATGGAACAAGACATTTTATGTAAAGCATCCAGTAGAGTGACTGGCATGTAGTCACTGCCCAATAAATGCTGGCTGTCGTCATCATCATCACCGTCATCACCACCACTGTTGCCACGGGGATACAAAAATATGAAGTTCAGATAAGTAAATAAAAGAAAGATGATTCATGAAAAAGACAGTGGGATGATGTCTGAGATGAGGCAGCGAGCCCCCCGTGAATGTCCGGCCTGCGAGGGTGCGGGACCCCGCGGGAAGGGAGCCTCTGTCAGGGCCCGCTCAGAGAGGCTCGGGTCGGTGCTTTGGGCTGGTGGTGGGAGTGGCTCTGAATGTTTATTTAGCTGTCACACTGAGAATTGCTCCTCACCTTCCTCCCAGAACCTTCTTCCTATGACCAGGGTTGTTTAACTGCTATAACAAACAAGTCCCAGAGCTGGTTTTGATTTCTCGTTCAGAAAACAATCAATGAAGACAGCCATCAGCTGGCTTCCCACGCTGTAGTTCAGGGACCCAGGCTTTGACTTCTTGGGCTTGGCCATCTCCTAGAGCCTCCGAGTGCTCTGCTGGATCCTCAAAATCCAGACCTCAGACAAAAGAAGGCTCATAGGAGGGCTTTGTGGGCTAAGCCTAGAAGCCGTGAGATCACTTCAGCTACTTTGTATCAGCCAGAACTCAGTCTCAGGGTCCTACCCACTGCAAGGGAGTCTGGGAAGTGTAGTCTGGTGGTGCCTTCAGGAGGCAAGAGAAATGTTTTCTTTCTTTCTTTCTTTTAATTTTGTTTTAATTGTTGTTCTTGTACAGTTTTCTGTCTTTTACTCCCATCCCAGCCCACTGGCGCAGCCCTACCCACCTCCCTCCCATTTCCACCCCCCCCCCAGTTTTAAGAGAAATGTTTTCAACAGCACATTGCCTTCTCTGCCTTGCTTTCTAGTGTTTGTTGCCTAGTATATTGCTTTTAAATAGCAGTCTTTAATGACACCAGATTTATTTTGCATTTTGAAAAATTAATTATTGTCCATATTCACTGCATGCATATCTGTTTATCTGTTTATATATGTTAATATCATTGAAATATATTGGAAAGAGCCCCATCTGAATGAGGAGCCAGAACTGTGATTCAGTTCCCAGTTCATCCATCCCGCCTTCAGTGCTGGGTGAGTGCAGGCTGCTCAGTAAATATCTTTGTCTCAAGTTTCCTTATCAATGGAAGTGGCGAAGTTGTACCTGCCTTGCCTACCTAGTGGTTGGGGATGATGTAATCTGTGAAATACCTTGTAAAGTATGCCTGCTAAAAGGCAGTGTCTAAAGACAGCCACCGCCTAACTGCAAAAGGAGACAAAATTAGAAGAATGTATTGTATAACCTTGCATTACTCAAGGCATGCATTTGTGTTAAGTGTCAAAGTGGAAAAAGTATATGAAAACCAGGTATAAAAAGGCAGCCCTGTGAGCCACAAGCTTGCATTCATTTCCCGAAACCCCTCAAGTGGATTGACCCCCAAGGTACTCATTGGTAGAGGTATTCTCCAGGCAGCATGGAGAGCAGGCGAAAGTGCCAAACCGGGAAACTGAGGCACCATTGCACTTCAGTTCTGCTGCTTTTTCAACTGGGGGACCTTAGTCAAGTCAGTATTCTTGAGCTTCCGTGTGCTCATCTGAAAAATGGGAGGAAATGTATAGCTTCATGAAACTATGATGCAGAACAAATAATTCCACAGAAAAGTCACTGAAACTTCAAGGGATCTTAATCCTTGGAGTCCAAACTTTACACCTTTTGCTTCTGAGGAAACAGAAGCTCAGAGAGATGGGCTGCTCACCCATGCTCCCCAGGGACAAATGGGTGAGGCCAGAACTGGAACCCAGATGCCCGGGAGCCAAGGCCGGTGCTCTGGGAAAGCCACTGTGCTGTCTCCATATGCCAGCAAAGCCACTTCGCAGAAGTTCAGGCACCAAGCACAAGGACACCGCCGCTGTTTGTAGTCCGAACTGGGGTTCTGCTCTCCGCTGGCCGCATCCGGGTCAAGAAGAGTGAAAGCCACGTTCAGACTGACACTGCCTTTCAAAGGGAGAAAATCTTGTCCTCTCTAGCTAGAAGTCAAATGTCCAAAAAACTAATAGCAGAACAAGAGAGATTCAAGGATATAATAGGCAGATGAAGAACACTGGTCAGATGAGGGAACAAAAGATACACTATCATCAATATGCCTCTTTCTGTTAGGTACCCGTGCCCCAGGAATTATTGTACAGCCCACACTTGGCGTCCTTAGGCCGAGAGCATCTTATCGTTCACAAGCTTAGCCATATATAACATGTTTCCCCCCCAAGGGAGGTTTTCTGGTTTGTTTTTTAAAAAGAGATTTACAGTGATATTTTCCCCCATAGGTTTTTCTTGATACATATATATTTTTAATTTCTCACCGTCTCAGGGGTAAATAAATATATTAAAATAAGCTATAGGATGTAGCAGAGTATAACAATGATAAATGATGTTGTGTGTAATTTTTCTACTATTAACATAAAGTAATATAAACTGAAGGACACGAGTCTATTGAGAGACTTAGAAGCTAATGTTCCATATCAGATGTGGCCAATGTCAGGACTGAATACAGATTAGGCAGTGTCCTTTTCTCCCCGAGGGAATTCAAGTTTGAGACACCACTAGCTGCCAGTGGTTTTACGGCGTTTTGCTGGGGCCGGCGGTGTCTTTCTTGGTCTATTAATTCAGGAGCCGTAAATGACAATGTGAGCGAAATGCCTTTCTGGCGGGATGCATTTCATTTATGCGAGCTCGGGCCGCCCGAGCCCTGCCGATCCGTGCTGTCACAATAAGTGTTTTTCAATTGTGTAGATTGCCTCCTCTTCGTTGTGGACCCTGGCATTTGTGTCTTTTTCCAGGCTATTAAGGAAAGTTAGGAAATATTTGAAAACTCCATGTTTCTAAGGAACAAGGGAGGAAAAGCAGAAAAGTTCACCTGGAGTTTTAGTCTCCTCTCTCGTGTTCGTTTTCAGCGGAGAGTTCATGGCCAGGATACACTCTACAAGGGGTAATGAAAGCCCCCAGGGTAGATGCTTACAAAAATCTTTTTTTTTTTTAAATTTCATAGTGTCCATCTGGGTTTATAAACACACATTTAAGCAAATGTGACTGCTGAGTTTTTAAGAACCCATTAACATTTAAGATTTTCTTTTAAAGGTGATTTTTCTCACCAGTGATACAGTCTGAGAGCTGGAGGTGTTTTATTTCCCACAATCTCTTTGTAACATCTCCTGTTAGAGCTCAGAAGCAAATCCTGTCCAAACCCTTCCTTATGTAGATGAGGAGAGCAAAGCCTAGAGAGGGGAAGGAACTTGCTCAAGGTCACCCAGCTCCCTGGTAGTCCAAGGGAATTCTGAACCCCACTCTCTCTGGTACTTCCTAGCTGTCCTTTCTGCTACACTATTCATCTCTTTTTCTTTTTGTCTCCCTAAACCACATTCT
Organism: Anoura caudifer; assembly: GCA_004027475.1. Taxonomy (NCBI): domain Eukaryota; kingdom Metazoa; phylum Chordata; class Mammalia; order Chiroptera; family Phyllostomidae; genus Anoura; species Anoura caudifer. The sequence goes on from PVKU01000114.1 coordinate 100,522, forward strand.
AAAGGAAACATGGAAAAAAAAAAAAATAAAGGGGAAAGTGGGTGAATCGTTGAGAGGACAAGTCTAATCAGACACCTTTGGTTATGTTGACAGAAGCTGCAGTGACATCCAACATTAAAAAAAAAGTAAGAAAGAAAATACGTATTTGTTGCTGTTCCATTTACGTACGTAACTTCAGAACAATTTCTGTGTGAATGAATACTTTTTTCTTTTTGAGATGGATTTTAGCTCTTGGGGTGTAAGTAGGGACCTTTCCCATGTCCGGAACCCCAGGATTGGGGTTCAGATGAACTCTTTTTTTCTCTTGTGCCCCATTAAAATGGGCAGAAGGGAGACCGCACTTGGGTCTCACCACACACATTGTTATCCTTCGGGTTGGCTCTAAGATGATACATTTGTCACGGTTCATAAATTTTATCTTTGCACTAAAAACAGGGTTAGAATATCTTCAATGCAATTATAAAAATGTATTAAAACTGAGAAGGAGAGAAAATATGGTGGTAGATGCGATTTTAATGATTGTGTAAATGTTCACTGTTCCGTAGCAACAAAAAAAAAAAAGTCGGGCTTTTCAGCCACAGTATTTCGGAGGAATGCCAGGAAAGGGCCGGGTTTCCATCAATGCATGCCACGTGCGTTCAGCACAAAGACAACTACGTTGCTCTGAGATTGGAAACGGGTGACCAGATGGAGTTATGTGAAGTGTGCAGGGTACGATGCTGCAAGAAGCTCTAGATACTGGGGTGTGAAAATCACCCCAAAGAGGGTATTTCTCTAAGCTTATATTCAGAGACTGGGGAACAGACTAAGCACGTGAGATCAGAATTAGCTTGTGACATGCACAGCCTTGCAGAGACTGTCCCCACTGGTAGGGTTTGTCATTTGCTTCCGTGGCCAGAATCTTTGCAGCATTGGCCGACAGCAAATGGGGAAGCTGGCCACAGCAAAGGTTCAACCACAGACAGTTTTGAGGGGGCTCATGTGGGAGCTTGCTTAATTCTGGGTCACTTTTCAGAATGAGAGATTGTTCAAAAACCCAAACCCATAGTTGGCCCACAGTGTGTCCGGTTTTTATCAGGCTCGCTGCAACCTTAGCAAACTTCTCTAGAGATAACGTTCCCCCCTGCAATCATGTGACTGACTTTTAGTCAGCAAATAGTCCAGTAGTTTAGAACAGAGATTTTTAACCTGTATGCTGCAAGAATTTCTAAAACATGCGCTACCTGTCTGTTTAGTCAGGGGCACTGACCTCTTTTCCCTTAGGTTGTCAAATAAAAAAATGACAATAGCCAACACAACAATTGATGTCTGGTATGAATGAATCATTATACCTATTTTTTTGGTCAGATCAGAAAAGAATATATTTTGTGTACAGAGTTTTAGTAATTAGTTTATGTGTGCCAGGAGATGAAAAAGTTGAAAAATCACTGGTTGTAGTGAGGTGTTCCCCAATAGAAAACATTAAGCACTGCGCTCTCTTAGGGAATTTTATAAAATACGAAAACCTCAAGGATAAACATTACCCCATGTGATAGTTTATTTCTTCCATGCTACAGTTTTCTGAGCAGCGATATATATAATTCTCTCTTTCTTATTTTTTAAGAACGCTTAGCATTTTAACTTCCTATGAAGATATTTATAGCCCTAGCATTTGAATGCAGTTAATAAATTGATGAGGAATCTGGTCCCTGTCATGGGAATTCTTGAACTCTCACCCTTGCTAACAGGTTCTCCCCTTCACTTTGTTTGGAAGAAGGTACCAGCAGAGTTTTCAAGTTGGTGGCAAGTCTTGGAGACAAGCCTCTGGTGAGCACCTGCACACACCTTTACAGTCCCTCTCCGTAGTGTGTCTACAGATCAGTTACATCTCACGTGTAAACAAAGGGACATTTCCGTTTTCGCTTCAAAGATTAAAGTTGTGTAGAATGTACAATCTAAACAGGGTTTTGCTATTTTATAAGTTTTTGAAGTCAGATTTCCCTGATCCGAAACGCACATTGGTTTTGTGATTTGGGGCAAATCACTTAACCTCTGTCAACCTTTTATCAGCAAAATGTGATAAAAATAGTACCTGGCTTGCAGGTTAAATGAGAATTTAATGAGATAATGCGTGTACATGGCCTATCACTGAGTTTGGCACAAAGTAATTGCTTCTGCTGCAGTGGCCTCTTCTTACTATTATTGCTGTTAGGTTGTTGTCGTAGTGAAAATGACAAAGAGTATGTGTGCGAGTGATTTTCAGTCTTAGATCAGACATGCCTTTTAAATATACAGATATAGTAAACACAAAGAGCAACATTCGGTGATTTGGGCTGGGTATTTTTGGCTATTTACTGAATACATACAACGCATTCTTATACTGACTCTGTATAAGACATTTAATGCCTGTTTAATGTCCAAGCAATGCTGGGGACGTGGAAAAGGACACGGGTATGAATGGAAATGAAGACTAAGTTTAGCAGGGCAAATGCTGGGAAAACTAGTGTATTTAAACAAATTGAAGTTAGTGGTTTGTGGAAGGCTTTAGAAATCCACTATATTAATCTGGAATTTTCTGTGCCACTACAGTCTAAATTAGTTAAGGGTGGAGACGAGACATTTTCCCCTGGACCCAGTTCATAACTTTGTTCTTAGCACGTACTTGATAAATCTTTGTGAATGCAGTGAGTGAGACTGACTGAATCAATGAAGGAATGATTGAAGAAATGAATGAGTGACAAAAAAGTTGAGTTGAATTCCATCACCAGGCCTGCCATGGAATTCCCGGTGCTTGGCACTGGGGCTGACAGTTAGCAGCTGCTTCGTAAAACATATATTAGAATCAATCACCATTTATTATCAATCACATAAAAATTTATCTTAGAGGATCCAATAATTCTAATTTAGTCCACTCACAGGATATGTCAACACTTAGCACAAACCCACAGGTTCCCCCTAAAATAAAAATGTGTAGCTATGCAGAAGTAACTTTTTTCCCTTCTCCAACCACCACCTTGCTCAAGTCTGTTATTTTAGTGGTTTGCTGTGCATTTCTTTTGGCCAGAGAATCTATTGTCAAACTGATCTCTCAAGTGTAGAATTTATTTGTCAGGCTCATGCAGAATTCTGTTCTATATGGAGATTCTGCAGTTGTTCAGAAAAGCATTATGTGGCTTCAAAGGGTATTCTTGGAAGTAAAATCATAAGGGATATGTAGGAAATGGGTGTGACAAATTTAAGCAGAATCAAACAAAAGTTGGAACTCAAAACAGTGAATATTGCCCCATTTGCCTAAATCACCATCAGCAAATTGAGACAGGTGTATGTGGGTACGCAGAGGTGCTATTTGGAACAAAGGAGCACTTTCTTCTTTCCAGATCCTTGGCGGTAGGGTGGGAGTGGGGAGCAGGGATAGACAGAACAGCATCATCCTGAGATGGAAACTGTGCTTTCTTACAAGAGATGTCTTTCTCCTCTACTCCCGGAGTAGGTATGACCCTGCAACAGTGGAGGTTGATGGCAGATAGGTCTGACGGCATGTGCCCTGCTTCCCCCACTCTTTAATAAGGTCTGGGGCTCCTCTTGAAGAGCCCAGGAACTCCAGTCCCTCCTCCGCGCCTTCCCCCAACACCACTCGCCCTTGCTAATAAATTCCGAGGGCTGACATTGCCTGAGCCGGCTGGTCTTTGCCCTCAATTTCATTGAGATGGGCCATTGAAAACTCATTACAAGCTGTTTAGACTCTGACTTTGACTTTTGCTCAGCAGTGAGCAAAATTAACAGCTCTTGGAGGTAGCAAAAAAAGGCACTGAGCCAAATAAAAAAAAAAAAAGAAGAAGAAAGAATTGAAATGATGAGAAAAGACTTTTAATATTATCACCATTAGTCATGCAAACAAGCGCACATCGGGAGCACATATGTTCTGCACGTGGCTCTCATTTGGAGTCTGGTGTGGACTGTGGTTCCCCAACTGGAGAGAAATTCATACCCAAGCCTTACGCACAGCTCAGGATTTTTTACATGTCAAGCAATGAGCCTTTGAGTGTAGCAGAATTGCTTCATAAATTTAACTATCACTTTCGAATTTCTGTTTTTTTCTAATTTAGTGCTTGATAGTTTTTTATGTGATAATTTTAAAATGCTGTTTGTAGCAAAAGTTACCTTGATAGTACAGGTGTGCACAGAAAATTCACAGCCATAAATAAAAAGGGGAAAAATCCTGTTTATACCTCAGGCATTTTGTGATTCTAAGGATGCAACCGTGGCAGAGTTACAGGTTTTAAAAGCAACCCAATTAATATAAATTTCTTCCCAAGTAACAGCTCCTGAAAGATTTAAATATCGCTCCCAATACATTTGGATGGTTTCCATCTGTGTCTGGGAAGCTCATGCAAAATGTCTCTTTTTCCTGATATTTGCAATGCATCTTAAAAATAAAAATGTCATATAAATGAAGTTAAGAATATTACTATAAAATATCAAAATTTAAGAAGTAGACTGTAAAATTTGTAAGGTGGGCAAAGCACTCTTAAGGAAAGGAAACTATTTGCGAGGGATCTAATTAGTTCACCAGCAGCAGCCCTGGGCTGTCAGACAGGCCACCCAGGCAGGAGCCACCTGGAGGATGAGCGTGCAAAACGGTGAGCTCCGTCCGTGCTGGATTCTAGGCTGTTCATCACTGAGACATAACCTCTCATTTTGGTGGACGTGTCAAATATAAGATATAAGTCACTGGCATGCTTTGCCAACCTTCTTTAATTGTTTGTATGGCTGTATCTTTATGAAGTTATGCAGTTTTTTGTTCAATTCCTCTAAAGACAGCCAGGATCTGTGGCTACAGAAAGGAGTAAGCTGTTCTTCCGCCTCGTCAGGCTCCCTGTCTAGCATTCCAGCAACACTTGCCTCATCTTCTGAACATTGTGGAAGACACCCAGTGCCACCTCGTACCCCAAAGAGGCAGAATGGGAAGATCCACTAAGCCATGCAGTTTTTCAGAGCCAAATGAGTAATTAGCTCAAAGCCATTCGAGGCTGTAGGTAGATGCTAGCCGTCAAAGCAATAGGCATATAATCCCATAAATCTAAACGGCGTGGTATATTCACTAGGCATTTCTGTTTTCTCTTCCCTTGAATGCTCCATTTAATTCCCTGGCGTAATAAACCTTCCAAATTCTCAGTGTTTGTCTACAGCCAAAGCGTTGATCGCTTTGCTGTCGGGTTGTCTTGCGGTCTCTCATGAGGGGATTAAAGCACTTGCCTGTTCCGCAGAGTTTCAGTAAAGTGTGATCCTGCTTCAGGAACTTTTGCGGTATAACGAAACACCCCCACATTTAGTGGCTTTAAAGGGACATTTGTGTCGCTCTTGAATAAGTGGTTTTAGTGGGGCTTAGCGGGAACAGCTTGTCTCTGCTCTGAGAAGGAGAGAGAGAAAAACATCGATGTAAGAGAGAAACATGGATCGGTTGCCTCTCGTATATGCCCCATCTGGGGATCCACCTGCAACCCAGGCATGTGGCCTGACCGGGAATCTAACTGGTGACGTTTTGCTTTGCAGGGTGATGCCCAACCAATGGAGCCACACCGGCCAGGGCTGGGGGTTGATCTTGACTGTTGGCTGGAACCCCTACGTGTGGTTTCCATGTATCTTGATCTTCCTCACAATGTAGCAGCAGGGTACCAAGAGTGACGGTCCCGAGAGAATGGTCAAGTGGACTCTGTGTTGCCTCTGGTGACCTAGCCACAGAAGTCATGTAGCACTGGTTTTTCTGCATTCCAGTTTTCCCAGCAGTCACGAAGACCTGCCCAGTTTTACTGGGAGAGGAAGTAGACTCGCCCTCTTGATAGGGCAGTGGGAGGGTTCTAGAAGGGAATGTGGAACTAGAAATATTGTCATGGCCACTTTTAAAAACTGCAGTCTGCCACAGATCATAAACAAAATTTAATATCCCGAAGTGGTGTATTAGAAAAAAGAGGTGTTGTTTGGGAGTCAGAAAACCTGGTTTTCAAATCCACCTCTGCCCATTACTAGCAGTTTGCATGGTCCTCAGCTTGCTTATCTATAAACTGGGGGACACCGATGCTGACCCCGTGAGTCTGTGCTGAGGATTGTGCAAATAAAACCCATTATATGTGCAAGTGTCCACCAAGTGCCTGGTGCATGCTGGATGCTCAATAAATCTTTGGTGAGTTAGTTTATCGAATTGGAATATGCACATTATTGCCATTATTTAGGTTTACTGTGTCCTAATCTATGCCATTGAGTACATCCTTGCTGTTTTTCATGAATTTTCCACCGAGCTGCAACATGCTGCCAGCCAAGGAAGGTCAGGGCGGAAGCAGATTAACAGCATCTTATACCACAATGTCACAATACGTAAAAGTGTTTACAGAGCTTGGTGACACCCAGTGAATTTAAAACGAGAAGACTGGAGCAGAAGTACAACTATTCTTGTTCTTGCAAGCTTGAGCAAGGGCCTTGATGTTTTACGATTGTTTTAAGGTCCATTAATCCTAGAATCATGAGGCCATGGGAAAAAAAAATGACAGCTTTAATATCCAGGGCTTGGGTTTATTTTAAATGTTTTTGCTTCTAGACTGCTTCTAATTAATAACAGTGACTAAAACCTGATTCAAATGTGGAGAAAGCAGGGTGCCATGGGATAAAGCAACTCAATTTCACATAGAAGCACTTATGCCTTCTAGAAAGAAATATATTCCTAGATTGAAGGGTCCCAGGCTGTAATAGCCACTGACTGATTCTTAGGGGAGAAACTCAGGGTCTCTTTAAATGGGCCTGAGCAAACATATGGCTATGTTGTTTACTGTGTAGCCGCCAGACACATGCAGTCATTTAAACTTAAATGGATTAAAGTTATATAAAAAAAAATTTAAGGGTCCCATCTTCAGTTGTCCTAGCCACGTTTCGGGTGCTCAGGAGCTACCATACTGGGCAGCAGAGACAGAGGACATTTTCATCTTCGTAAAAAATTTAATTGGACAGCACTACCTCAGAGGTCGGTTCTGCATTGTTTCCTTCCCACATTTGCTCCAGAATGAAAGTCAACCAGCTTGCATGTTCCATCTTCCCCTGCAGATCCATGTTTCTCTCCTTCCCCCAAATGCAGAACCTCCTAAGGCCCGCGCCCAATTGACTGGAGCTCCCTGCAGCAACTTTCCTGCCTTGTTTTATTTTTTAGCACCCATGGAATTCACCCTCAGAATCATGTCTTCTGGTAGCATCTCTTAATCTCCTTCTCTGACACCCAGAAGTGCCTCTAGTCCTCCTTAAGATCAATGACTCACCCCTCCGCACTGTAGGTGCCCTTGGGACCCAGGAGTTGCTATGAGGTTTCTTTACATCCATATATGCTGCCATGAGGCTATTCTAGATGGAGTAAATAATAATAATAGGTCCTACATGTAGGTGCAAATAGTTTTCAGTTGTGGGAAATTGCTATTGTGATGTATGAAATAGAAATTCATTTTAAAAGTATTACTAGCCCTGGCTGAGTGGCTCCATTGGGTGGAGTATTGTCACTTACACCAAAAGTTTGTGAGTTTGATTCCCAATCAGGGCACATACTGGGTTGCCGGTTTGATCCCCAGTTGGGGCACATGAGGGAGGCAACTAATCGATGTTTCTCTCACATTGATCTCTCTCTCTCTGTCCTTCTCTCTATCCCCCTCCTTCTCGCTCTCTCTTTCCCTTCCTCTCTCTAAGCGTATCCTTGGGCAAGCATTAGAAAAAAGAAAGGATTACTTAATTCGTAATAGCACTTGATTATTATGTATTTACTCAGTTAATGGCTACTAAAAGTATGATGTCTGTAAATTTCAGATGTCATAAAAGGGGCTCTCATACTAGAAAAGTGTGCAACCATCAGGGGAAGGAAATTGAAGTCCATTCATGGAGGTGGGAAGTGGACATTTTTTCATCAATGCCTTGTTGATTTAAACATAAGCTCCAACAGAATACTAAGCCATTACCTCTGTTTTTTATGTTCTTTTTTTTTGGGGGGGGGAATGGATCCAAGCATTTATCCCATATACTCCTCACACCAGACCTAAGAGGTCAACATTAATATCACTACTTCAAAAATGAGTAGACGGAGGCTCAAAGGGTCTCATCTTCTCAGTGTCCTTGTGTATGGGCTTGACCGCCAACCTAAACTGCTCCTCCAGGTCCACCCATCTCCCTCAGTGGTAGCCACACATTTGAACAGACACCATACGATCGTGTGGGGTAGTGGAGCCATCTGAGTCTGTTAGGCCATGAGCCAATGCCACCACTAGGGAGAAATGTCATGCACTTGATCTAACTGTACTTAGGAGAACTCTCAGGACCTGATGAATTATTACGTGGAGTTTTATGGCCCCACAGGTCATAGGCTCCATGCTAACAACTATGCTAATGGACCATGAGCACTAAGGATGCAGGGTGCTCCCTGCATGGAGGAGAAATTCCTTTCCCTTTGCCCCGCCCCCTTCTCAGAGGCAGCCCCTTCAGATGAAGAAATGTACAAATACTTATGCATGATTTGCTTTAGCCATGTGCCTTGTTACATGAAATGAATTTCTGAGCAGAATGTTTCAAGAAATCAAGTTTTTTTGAGGGATGGGTTGTTGGGCAGGGGTACAGGGGAGGACAAAAACCAAAGCAAAGCCACAAAGGAGATCTAAAAAAAAAATCTACCATTGTATTCTGGGAAGGAAAAATCACTTTTTGAATGAAAATGTTTTTATTGTATTGGATATGATTTGCTTCCCTAGCAGGTACAAATGAGACAAGAATCTACTCTTAATTTTCAAGTTAATAACTGAAGCCCACCCCTCTACCCCAGCTACTCGGGAATCCCCTGTTACGATCCCTTCCCACCTTCCATTTGCCTCAAATAGGCAGAAGTCTGGCTATTTATTTATGTACTTATTTTTGGTGCCTCCTTTCTTCTCCTCCTTCCATCAGCTTTTCGATAATCCCAGAGACTAAACCCAGTAAAAAAAAGGCCAGTTGCCTTCTTGAAAAAGAGCAAATGGGTCTGCTAGCAAGCTGCTGTGGCTTCATCTGCCCCTGCAGGTTTGATGACAGTCTCTTAAAACGAAGTTGGGAAAGGAAGGAGGAAGGGGAGGGCAGTGTGTTCTGAGCTTGCACGTGCTCCACGTGCCCCAAGTGCTCCACATGCCCCACGTGCTCCACACAGGGGCTCTCATCAGCTCTTTGGTCGCTGTCCCAGTGGATGACCAGCGCCTGAGGTAGTTCAGTTGAGCATGCACTTAAACTTGTCCTCCTCTGGGGCAGCAGTCCACACGGACCCCCCTGAAGGCATGTTGTCCCTTGGGGGCCCTTTGTGTCCTATTTATCTAGGTAATCTAACACCAGGGAAGCATTAACAACGTGGATCCCCCCAAGGGAAAGAGTCCAGGTCTCATTTCCCTCGCTTCCTGGGAATCTCTCCGGCCCTTACGCTCAAGTCCAAAGCCCTCCCTTACCCAGTGAGTTAGGAGCAGTACTGGGATGGGCAACCCTCACGCAGGTCCTGTGGTACTCCCTTCAGAGCTGGGGGTGTCCGCTGCCCTGTGCTACAACCTACGCTGAATACTCAAGATATACCTACCAGAATGTAGCTTTATTTCCAGCCAATTTGCAGATGCCACCTAGATCTCTTAAAGAGCAGCTAACCTAAGAAATACCAGGTCTTGCCCAAGTGTGTACCCTGCTACACACGTTAAGCTAATATGTTTGTGTGCATGTGATAGCCACAGTTGCATTCTGCATCTGAAAATGGCAACACGTGACAAGCCATGACACATGACACAGTAGAATGACTGGGAAGTATGGGCCTCTCTGGATCCCGTGGGATCCTGGAGGCATATTTACTAGCAAAAGGAATTAACAGTCAACAACTGATTAAAGTATCTTTCACTGCCACCATGATTCGCCTTGACAAACTCTGTAGCAGTGGCGAATGTTGCCTTCAGCTGTTCCTTCCGAGTGACTCTTCCCTGCTAAACGGAACATGTGCTTCTAATTGTTAAGCCTGCCTAATCCCAACTGAAGTGGGCCGTGATATCAAGTGTGGCAGAGGGTGGGGGCGTGAACTAGATCTGCTGACCTCTGAAGAAAGAACTGTATTAAGACCTTCTTCTCAGGGACAAATCATCTTATGCAGGAGAAAGAAAAAAAAACTCCATAGAAAAAGACAAATGATGGCACAAGATCCGAAAAGACAAGCGCTCCATCATTTTGTCATAAAGGCAGAAGTGACGCTAACGCAGCACGGATTCTGCGTTCAGACACGTAGAAAACATCAGGGCAGAGCACGGCTTCTGGTGCCACGGGTCTGTTGGTGAGCCTAGGACACGTGGGGGCTTTGCTGATTTCCAGGAATATGCCCTGTATTTCAGAGGCTGACAAAGCAAGGGACAGGCGAGCCACGTCCTGAGATTTGGCTCCTCTTCTGAATTTCAGAGCAATGCATGTGAACGACTGCTTAGAAAGTCTGAGGGACTTTGGTCATTCACAGTCTAGGGACATTAGTGTTCTCTGACATTCTGAGACATACCTGCGTGGACACGCATGTTCACGAATGGACACCTTCAGGTGTATATTTTAAAAGAATTCTAGGAATTTCAAGGGAAAAGGGGAAGGGTTTAGAGCAACAAGTATGAATGACAAATGGACAAGAGCTAGGGGGGGTGGAAATGGGAGGGAGCTGGGGAGGGCTGGGGCGGTGGGCTGGGATGGGAGTAGAAGACAGAAAACTGTGTAAGAAGAACAATTAAAATAAAAAATAAATGGGGGAAAAAAGAATTCTGAAGCTGCCGATTATCTCAAGATCCTCTATTTTCTCTTGATTCATAAACTCCCTGCATTGGATTTTCCACTTTGGGAAATTACATTTACCCATATTTTGGACTATAAGACGCACCCCCCCCCCAAATGTGGGAGGGAAGGGGGGTGCGTCTTATAGTCTGAATGTAGCTTGTCTGGCTCGCTACGGCGTGGGGATGGCAGCAGAGCGGGGTCACAGGAGGCAGGAGCAGGGTTGCCACTGCATTTTCCTCCCAAATTGGGGGGGCGGAGAAAGTGGGTTGTATAATCCGAAAAATACAGTGTTTGTACATTCATGTCACTAGAATGCTACGTAGAAACTGCCATTGTATATATTCACTACATCTGCTACTTTTCTGTCCTCTCCCTCCCTTCCTTTCTTTCCTTTTTATTTCCTTGTACATTTTTAATTTTCTTTGAAATTAGTGGTAAATTCTATTATTTCCACTGTGTTGTAAAAGAATAGTGAGACACACATGTTTTGCTTGTTTTTTGTTGTTGTTCCAATTTGCATACTCATCTCCCCCCACATAATTAGTTGATACTTAATTCTTTTTAGAAAAAAAAATTATTCAGCTGCTCAAATTTACCTTTACCATTGCTTCTGATTTTTGCTATTTTGCTGCCATAGACTCATCCACCTCACAAAGGCATACCCGGCCCTAAATACTTTCCATCACATTTTTTCCTGTCTTTTTCTTGCCTCCTAAACTGTACATTTATGGCCCTTTAAAGGACACTCAGGCTTTTACGTCTGAAAATCGGCCTGCATGCTTTCCCTAATACCTTTCAAGTGTTAGATTAATGACATTTTTACAAGGTGTTAACCAGAACGCAGTGTGATACTTGAGCTGAGTTTTGCTACCGTCAGGATAATCTATCCTAATTTCTGGGAAAACACATTTTGTCCTGGTTAAAAGAGATGTAATTATGTCCGTGTTCCTCTGCCGGGCTTGGCTTTGCTCTACGCCCACGTGAGTAGGGATGAGGGGTGGGCATGGGGGCTGGCAGCCGGGGCACGTGTGTCTATTGCAATCCCAAGGTCTTACCAACAGCAGCAGAGGCCCCCTTGGAGATCAATCATATTCATCTGGTGTTTGTTTTCTACCACCTAGTACTTGTTGCTTTCTCTTTGTCGCTGTTAATTTTGTTTGTCATATGTCAGACCAGGATGAGTGAGGCACGTTCACACTCTGCTCATTTTATTTTTTTTTCCTTCCTTCCTTAGTCACCACCTTTGCTAATTTCAGGTGGTCAGCACATTTGGCAAATTTGTAGCTGCTTGCTTGAGCAAGTCATTAATCTCTATTAGGAAAGGAAGAGCCCCAATTCTAACCTTCCTGAGGCTGGCCTGCCCCCACCCCCATCTGCAGATTATTTTATATCTCCCTTGCTTTAGGAACCTGTTGTTTCTTTTACGACTTTTCCTTTTCTTTTCTTGCGCTACTTACCTGCCTCTGATAACGGCACCCTGGCACCCGGGCCTAGGCGGTCCGTGCCTGGCAGGGCACCATCAAGGGGCGCTCAGCTCTGCCGTCTGCCCCCTGACAGCCCGGGGCCCCGGTACTGGGAAGCCATTCCAGTTCTTTTGTTAGAGACTTCCAGCAAAAATGTGCCTCTGCTTTGTGTGTCTCTAAGGCAATAGTTACTCACTTTTGTGGGGGGTGATTTCCCCTGTCCCTCTTCCTCCTTTTTATCCTCCTGTTGAAATACCTCCTTTTCCCCTAGAAATATTGAAAGGAATGTGCATATTTCCATTTTACTTGGAAGGAGCTGTGTTAAAAAAAGGATTTTATTTATTTATGTTTAATCCTTACATCCTCTGTGTTACACTGTCAAATAAAACTATCTGGATGTGGCCTCTCTTGAAAAAAAGTTAAAATAAGCTCGTATTTCAGAATATTGGCTTTTCCACATGTACACAAAACACAAGGGGTTGTAGCCATGGGTGGACAAAAGTGTCAGGGCTCCTTGCTAACAAATGTGATTTTGAGATGTACACTCTAAAGATCCCATCCAGTTCTTCCTGTGGGGTCACGCTACAGACCTGGAAGACTCCAGAGAAAACGTCTAGGCCAGTGGTTTCGGAACCAGGTCTCAGGGGGAAAAGCTCCACCTCCAAATAACACCTGATATGGCACACCCACCCATGAAACCTCACAGCCAGTATCTCTGGGTTGAGGGCGGGGAAGCATGGGCTTGTCCTGCCCACCGGACCTCCCATCTGCCTGTGCAGTAGCGTCCTGGAGACCCCTGAGGTCCTCCGGAGTATGATTTATGCACTGTTACCTTTGTCCCCTGCAGGCCCCCCTCATCCTGCCCCAGTGTCCTAGGAGGCGGATGACCTCAGTGGGCTCTCTTGCCCTCTCATCTTCCATCAGATTTGGCAATGATGGGCACCAACAGGAATTCAGAACACAGCAAGGGGAGGCCATTCAGCCCCAAGCTGCTCCCTGCAGGGTGTGGGCTGGCAGCCTCCCTCTACAGAAGGTTCCCTCTGTTCAGCTGTCAAGTGGGGGGAGCGTTTCCCACTGTTTCTTAGCCCAGGATACTGCACTAAGCCTCGCTGGTTCCTCAGACCCTACAACCACCTTTGCAAACAGTGCCTGGATGAAAAGCTCCTCAGATTACCCATTTAGAGAGTGCCATCTGTGTCTTGCCAGCATCCTGACCAGTAGATCAGTTTGAAACCTCAGACCATGACCATCTCCTTGCCCAATGCGTAAACTTTCCTCCAAAACACATACTTATGAGTTTTATGGGCGGAGGGAGATTCTGGAAGAAGAGCCTGCTGAGTTATGGCACCTTTTCCTTCCCTTGGGTCTCCAGTCCCTCTACTCTTCCTGTTCTTTTAAAGAAACCTGGAAAGGAGTGAAAGAGCTGGATGCGCAGCCGTCTGTCCATCTGAGGCCAAGGGCAGCTGCAGGCAGACCTCGCTGCCAGTGTTTAAATGGCCCTCGTCCTGCCGCTCGGCTGCCTACACTCCCTGCTCACATCTGGCTCTGCCGGCGCCTGCATGTACCCCTGAGAATGATTTCGAAGATCCCTCCAGCGCCTGGAAGCCCTCTCCCCAACCTCACTGACCCTGCTCTCTCCCAGATGTTCCCGAATCCCCTGGGTGACCTTGTGTGTCCTTCTTGGGATATTGCTCAATCATCCTAGAAATGCGAGGCCATGGACACGCAGCCAGGACATGGCAGAGATATCCATGCATGTGTTCTGCCTTTTCCCTGTGGAATACTCCTCGAAGTGAAGGCGGAATCCAGTATTTGTTGTTTTAATCAAATCCTGAACTTGACCCCTTTAGATAAACCCTTAGATATAAAATAAATGTAAAATATGGGACCCTGGCTAGACCCAGGAGGCGAGAGAAAGAGGGTACCATCTTCTCCTCCCACATCTGGGTTCCCAAGACATATAATTCTCTGAACGCTTACCTCATTTCTCCTGATATATCGAGGACTCCAGATGTAAGCTCATTGATAGTCTTGGTGTGTGCTTCAGTATTTGTGCTTTTAATAGATATTGCAAGTGTGTTTAATGTGAAAATAGAAACGAAGGGCTCTTAAAAGAGCTTACTCAAAATCCTGCCAATTACTGAAGTCTACCAGACAAGCAGGAGCCACTCTATTTTTTTTTTTTTCCCTGATACAAGGGGGGGAAATGTTTCCACAAGAGCCTGGCCCTTTGTCTTTAAAAAATATGCATCTCTTGGGTACAGAGTTCTAATAGTAAATACAGATGCAGCTCTGTCACATTAAAAGACAACCAAGTTCGGTGCAGTGTTCAGGGCACCGTATGTGACTTGTACATGTATAGTGTCATCTGAAAGTGTGCAATAGCTGTGAAGAAACTGGTCCTGGCTCTGACTTTGCAGCTCTCCATTTGGTTTCTTCCGAAGGAAACCTTTAAGTGAAAAGTCACACGTGCCAGCACACTCATCTGTGTAATCTATTTTAGCTTCCAACATTTCTCATCACCTGGTTACAAACATCTGAAGCTAAGAAATAGCCAAGATTCCATTGTAAGTCCTAAAGTATGGTATTTTCACTAGAAGCAAACAAGTAAATAACTTGGGCCCAAGCCATTGCCCAGACCGGTCCTGAACTGGTTTGGGGTCTTACCAACTGTTTCTGATCCCAGTCTGCAGTAACTCTGGAAATGCAGAGGTCAAATTGGCCACAACCCTCTGCAGCCCCTAGTGGAGCTAAGGAATTAAAAGTTGCTTAAACCTTTTTTCTTTTGCCAGTTTTTCTTAAACATTAGCTCTGTTCCATTTTTCCCCTGCTCTGATTCGCAAAGAATAGGGAAGCTTAGCCAACTGCAATTTCAAAGTATTGCCTCTTAAGCCCAGGCCAAGTGTGTAGACTTGATAGAATTCTGATTAATGCATCTTATTACATTAATTTTCAGAGGAACCCAAAGGCATTTCTCCTCTTCCTAGCGCAGCCTGGCCTGCCAGAAGCATTTGTCCACTTAAAGAGCTAATGTCTTCAGCTACCAACAACCATAAAACTGAACATCTATCAGAAGAGTTGGCTTTTTTAGATGCGCAGAAGGCACAGTACAAAATAGATATAGAACTTGGCTGAACTTTGCTTCAAATTTGCCAATCAAAACTCACAAGCTCATGCCAAGTTGGCCACAGAACCTCCTACTTGGAGCCAACACTAATTATATCAACAAAGAAGTTCAAGTTTAGCCCCTGTTAAGTCCTGCACTTGTGGGCATCAGGGATGAGTCTTTCATGGGTAGACAAACAGGTCCCACTTAGAGAAGCTCTGTCCTACCCCAGCTTCCTCCTGAAACTCCCAGGAAGTGCTCAGGTCCCAGCCCTTTCTGTTCCTCTGGGCCATGCCTCTCCCCCTCTGACTTGGGTGAAAAAAGAGTCAGTCAGATTGCCCCAGTGAAAGGTCAAGCCTTCTTATCATCCTAGTTTTCTTTAGAAATGAGAAACCTTCTCATCTGGGTTTTCTAGGGAGCCAACTTTGAGAGGGTGTTTATCGTAGGGTCTGCACCTGTGGAATGAAGCTGGCGCGGGTAGAAGGAGAAGCTGAGCTGAGGTGCAGCTGGACAAGGGTCTCCGCCAAGGAGAGGTCTGGACCCAGCACAGTGTCAGCCCCCATTGGGTTAATAGGCCCAGGCCTATACACCCCTTCCTGACTAGTCACTGGGTGGATTGCCCGAGGAAGGATGCGACCTTGCCCGAGGAAGGATGTGACCTTGCTCTAGGAAGGACATGACTCTACAGTTCAGGCACTCCTGCAGAGGTTGACATCTGAAGGCCATACGCCTTCCTGGAAGGAAGATCTGAGCCGCACAGAAGTGACCACCCGCTTTCCAGCGTGGATCCATCCCAGCTGCTGCCCCATGCTCTTCTCTACCCCAGCCTTCCTGCACCATGTCCTCTGACGGCACACACCACTCTCCTCTTGGGCTCAGGGTCAGTAGGAGCTGTCCTGTAGGCCTTGTTGATTTGGGCCTTGAAGTGGGGGAGACGGCCCTGGAACGAGGCTGACCTGGGTTTGAGTGTTGTCTCTCCCATGTAACTAGCTTTGCAGCCAACTCAACTGTTCAATTTCTTCTCCAAAACAGAGTCAATCATACTTAATTCCAAAGGTTGCATAAGTCTAAGTGAGAATATTGGCAGGAATTCATGAGCACACAGAGAAGGACTGTAAAGCGGAGGCTAAACATATGAGCTAAGAGCAGGGTCGGGGTGCCTGGCCACCATCTGTTTCCTTAGCTGAATGTTTCGGGCCCAGCCAGTTAATCTCTCTAATCCTCAGTGTGCTCAACTCTAGAATGAAGGTTTGTGAAGATCATATGAAAGTCATAGTGCAGAAGGGCTTAGCAGTGCACTTGGCCCATGGCCTTCCGTTGTGCATTCTCTAATAAGCATCCACTTTCCCTCTACATTCCCTCCCAGGGGGCTGGCCTACACGGGTTCAATTCACTCCTCTTGAACCCTCTTAGCTTTTTCTGATTCTTGGGAGAGGTGAGCCAAGCTCAGCAGGCAAATTGTTGTAGTAAGTGATCCAGTTATCCACCATTTATTTATATTATTAATTGTCTTCAGTGACCCCAACATACTTGAGGGCCACAAGCCCCCAGCCCTGGAAATAATGGTGGAATCAGATAATACGCAAAGGTATTATTTGGGGATGCCTTGGTGTTGCTAAATCACTTTTCCATTCTTAAAAAAAATGTTCCAAACTAGTAACCTGAAAAATTCTACTCAGCCCTTTCTTATTAGTAAAGTTGACCATTAATTGCCAACAAAATCCAGGAAGTGGTTGGGAAGACCAGTGGGGCAGACTCAGGGTTGGTGTATCCCCCACCCCAAGAAATGCTGAGAACTCAATAAAAATAAAAATACCTTGACTAGTCCCTTTCCCTTCTTTCCACCCTTATCCTCCTCCCCTCTTCCCTCTGGCCACTGTCAGTCCATTCCTTGTTTCCATGCCTCTGGTTTTATGATTTGTTTGTTTTGTTCATTAGGTTCCTCTTATAGGTGAGACCATGAATGACTCATGGACATGGACAACAGGGTGGGGATTGACTGGGGTGGTGCTGGACGGAGGAGGGCAAAGGAGGAAAATTGGGACAACTATAATAGAACAACAATAAAATATGTTTTTAAAAAAGAAATGGACAAAGATTTAAAAAATAAAATTGTAAAAAAGAAAAGAAAAGAAAACTACCAGGACTTTTCTCAAGGAAGTGCCTCATGTTTTATGATAACATAAACCATTCAGCCTGTATGGGTTTCCTAGGGCTGCCATAGCAAAATACCATGAACTTGGTGACTTAACAGAAATTTACTCTCACGGGTCAGGAGGCCAGAAGTGCAACAAGAAGGTGCTGGCAGGGTTGGTTTCTTTGGGGATCTCTGAGTGAGACTGTCCCGTACTTCTCTCCTAGCCTCAAGTGGTCGCCGGCACCTCTTAGCATTCCTTGGCTTGCAGATACATCGCTTGAACCTTTCTATTCTCACATTACCTGCATCTCTGTGTACCTGTGTGTCCTTTTAGTCTTCAGTGACACCAGTCATTGGATTTAGGACCCACCCTGATCCAGTATCTTCTCATCTTGATCCTTATCTTAACTACCTCTGCAAAGATGCAATTCCCAAATAAAGTCACATTCTGAGGTCCTGGGTGAGCATGAGTTTGAGGGAACACTATTAAACCCACTATACTGCTCTATACACAATCAGGTCATTTCTCTTAGCCCTTCTCCTATGCCTCATCTGGGTGTCAGGAATTGTGGCTTAATATCCGCTCACCCACTTCCTGTGGTTGGCCTCAGCTACACCAGAAGAAAAATAACAAAAAGTGAGGAAACTGAGGCGCAGATAGGTGTTGACTGACTTGCCCCGGGTTACACAGCCAGTCAAGATGAAGGCGGTTGAAAGGCAGCCAAACCAGCTGTGTCCAGCCCCTGGTTTATCCTCCCTCCACCCGCCCACCCATGGCTTCTCGTTCTGAAAACCCAAAGGCAAATAAAGTAAATGAATTGCAGGGTTGTGAAATGTTGTGGTCCTCGCCTTTGCACATTGTATAATCTTAATAGCCACCAGCATGTTTGCAGTGCAGTTCCCGGGAGGGTTGTACATTTCCAACAGGGTCACAGGGTCAAGCTCAGGTGACTGGCAATATTTTTATACTCCATGTTTATAACGTTTATGACTTTAAAGTTGCTTTTGAGAAGCACTGAGGTGTGTGGCCTCTCACGTACAAGGAACAAAGGCATGGGCAGAAAAGTGGCTGGCAAGGATTTAAACACGCTTCTCTATTTCTAAAGCTGGGCTGAGTCTTTGAGAAAATGCGCAGCACAGTGCCAGGCACAAAATAGATGCTCAGTAAGTGCCATCTAAGACTTGGGCTTCTGAGCCTAAGGAGGACCATTTCCATCTCCAGCTAGACTTTTCAGTATTAAAGTAAACCCTTTGGTGCCTTGAAATCTACTTGAAACAACTAAAATTTCCGTCTCCAGATAGAATTTTAAATATTTTGGAAATAAAATCCTCAGAGTCTAGACATTTACCAGAACCGAGAAGCACAGTTTTCCAAATGGGTGGCGCATTGTATTGAATCCTTCCATCGCTTTTCCTACTAGAGGAAATAATAAAACACATCGCAGAGCCAAAGCTTTTTACGGGACGCCCTCGCTGTTGAACGGACACTTAGCATATTTAAGTTGTAATCCAAGGGGAAAGGATGTTGGGAGAGATTCCTAAGGAAGCCTGTTTTTTCTTCAAGGATGTGATCAAACTGAAAAGTAATCCCTAAAGGGCAGCCATTTGCTAACTAGGAAGGAAGTGGGGAGTTGTTTGTAAATTTGTGAATAAATTCTGTTCAAGAAATATTGGATTCATATTCAACCTGAAAAACAGGGAAAGGCCTTTCATTGCCTGCTTAGAAGTTTGAATACACTTTCAGTAGCTCTTCGTTATCTCAAATTAAATCTTAAATTGAGCTTGTGGTTCTGTGAATTAATACTCCGGCCTTTGAGCCCTGCTGCAGGGGCCATTCAAATCTAATGGCAGAGATGGTCACAGGTCAGCCCTTGGTCGGCGCTGCGCAGAAACGCCTTAATGATGCTGGCAGATGTGTGGGTTCTGCAGCCAGGTTGGCTGGGCAGTGGGGGGCTAAGGCGGGGAGGGGCTTGAAAAGCGCATTGTTTTGTCAGGGGTGCGAGTGAGGAATCAGAAGCCACCCCGTCCCACCATTCCACATTAAAATGGGAGGCCGTGCTTCCTGTAGCAGAAAGATGTCGGGGAAGCCACCACTGCCTGCGTGTTCCCCACGGTGACCCACCTCTCAGGATGCCGCGGAAGGAGGTGGGTCGCTTGTCCATGTAATCACATGCGTCATTCTACAGATACTCCATCCCTGAGATACATGTTGGATAAAGGCACCACCTCGGGTGTAACAGACATCGTTCGTGAAACAGCCCCAGCTGCCCCTGTCACAGCCCCAGCTGCCCCTGTCAGGGAGTTTGCTCAAATGTTTGTACATGTCGCTGCAGAGCTGTGCATTTAGGGAGGACTGAGAGCATGTTGGTAGGAAATATACAGGAACATGCGCTTTTCAAGGAACTCCCTGACTTTGCTTTTTCTCCTGTCTCAGACTCCTTTTCTCCTTATATACAATCATGGAGCACTTGCAATGGGCCAAACACAGAGCTATGTTTTTAAGTACGTTACTTCCCTCCCTCTTTAGGACTAGCCAGGCAAGTTCAAGTGATTTTCCTACCATTTTATAGTTGATGAAAGGGAAGCCAGAGAGTTCGTGGTAAATGGCTTTGTCTGGGGATTTGACCCCAGGTTTCTCTGATCACAAAACTGCCGTCCTTTCCAGGAGCCCAGCTGGCCTCTCTGTAGGGGCTACAGCAGATTTATATGCAAAGCACATAAGCATCAATGGAAAGTGTAAATAAGTGAAAAACCGAATGGCTGACCCTCTAAAACAGTGACCATTGACACTAGCTGAGCCCTGGCCCCAGGCCAGGCTCTGTGTGAAGAGCTTCACAACAGTTACATCAAGGCAGCCTCCAAAGGGAAGGAAGCATGGTGGCCAAGCCCATTTCACAGATGGGCTAGTAAAGGTCGGTAGTATTAACTCACTGAGAAAGTGGGGCAGCTGGTGTCTGTGTGACTCCAGGGCCAGGCATATAATTTCAGAGATCCTCGTCTATTCGCTATATTTTCCCCAACACACCTCTGGTTTCATTTTCAAGCGGGGAGACCCCAGGGCTAGAAGGACCTGGAAAGGTGAGGTCCAACAGGACAGCTAGAAGACACATCCACAGGCCATGTCGTTATTCCAGGACAGGAGCCAGGCACACCTCTGCCTCCTTGTTAGAAGTGGGCTCTGGGTGGGTTATCTCTCCGAGTGAGGGGGCTGGGCTGGCTGACATGATGGCGGACAGAGTTGCAGTGGAAACTGTCAGGTCATGAAGGGGAATTAGCTTCTGGGTGTCAGTAGGTGCAAATTGCTGCAGGCGTTGGAGACTGAGAGCCCTGGTGTCTCTATTAGCTCCTCAGGCCATGAGGCCTTAATGACACCCCTGCCAACCGTACAAGAGGCAGCCGGTGACAGTAGGAAAGCAGGCTGCCAGCTAATCTAATCTGAACACCCTACCGGGGGCCTGGGGCCTGGGGAGACCAAGGCCTGGCTCCTGCTCCCTGTCACAGTGACAAAGATGATGACAACAAAAGAGCAGCCTCCAGAGAGAAGAGTGTTCATCCAGGGGCCAGGTCGGAGCCGGGATGCAAAGCAGGAAATCCTCCCGCCCCGTGTGTGGAGCAGGCGGGAGGTGAGAGAAGAGAGGGAAAGGGTTGGGATGCGCATTTCGGCGATGCCTGCCATGAGGAGGGCGCTGACATCGCCACCGTCATCGGAACCGTTACCTGCGATCCACCGGCCGCCGACGATATGCCCCGCTGTGCACTGGGTGCCTTTCATTGCCGTTAATATAAAATTATATACAGTAATTTAATTTATAGCCATGCATCTTATTTATTCAAGTCCTACTGGGTGCCAACTGCTATTAGACATTTGTTACCGTGCATTAATGATAAACAGAATACAATCTATCACCAAACTCCATGCTAAGCTTTTCGTTAGTAATACTGTATTATGTGTCGGTTATGTGCCAATTATCTTGTATTAGTTTCTGTTAGCATCGTTGTCTCCCGCCAACTATAAAGTGGGTTCTATTATTATTTCTATTTTACAAGTGAAGAATCTGGGGCTCAGCTGGATTAGAAACCAAGCGAGGGAGAGAGATGCACATGCCTCTGTCCTTTAAGCAGTGTTTTCCGCATCCCATATGCGTACTTTCCTTTAACCCTCCAGTGTAGATGTGGTTCTCCCCACTTCACAGATGAGGATATCAAGAGGCCTTAAGGACCTGCCAAAGCTACAGAGCAATGAGCTGCAAAGCTGGGACTGAAACCCTTGGCTCTCCTCCCCCTGCCATGCAGGACAGCATGCTCTTGGGCAGCTGCAGAGTTGGGAAATGGGGGTGTGGTCTGGTCTCAAAGGCTGGCGGG
This sequence comes from Anoura caudifer, assembly GCA_004027475.1. Classification (NCBI taxonomy): domain Eukaryota; kingdom Metazoa; phylum Chordata; class Mammalia; order Chiroptera; family Phyllostomidae; genus Anoura; species Anoura caudifer. Next base: position 122,390 of record PVKU01000114.1, read on the forward strand.
GCAGCCACTTCCAGGCTTCAGGCAGACGTGGGAATGGGCTTGGAGCTTGGTGGACCCAAGGCCCAGCTTGTCACTGGGGAGAACTGGTGGGGCGCTTTTGAAGGCAGACTAGAACAGAGGTTCTGAAACTTCAGCATGCTTCAGGATCGTTTGGGGGCCGTTTCTCAGATCTCATCTTAGTGATTCTGTCAAATTTAGCTAATCCAGGATGGGCCCTTGGACTCTGGATGTTTAACTGGTAGCACAGAGGTACTGATGCTGGTGATGCACGGATTGCAGGTTGAGTAAAGTTGGTCTAGATCAAGAGTCAGCAAACTGTGGCCCAAATCCAGCTGACTCTCCGATTTTAAATAGATTATTGTGGGAACACAGCGTTGCCTGATCATCTGCCTTTCATCTAGGGCTGCTTGCAAGCTTCACTAGCAGAACTGAGTAGCTGTGACAGAGAGCAACCAGCCCACCCCAAATATTGGTAATTTAGCTCTTAAGAGGAAAGTCTGCCAACCCATCCATGGTCTAGAGAATTTTCTGTAGGTCCAGCTGTGTGGGGCACAAGTAGCAAAAATTAAAAATGACTATTCCCTTGGCCTGGACCAGATTCTGAGGATTTTGGAATTATATCCCATTCAATCCCCTGACAGGTCTGCGAGCCACTGCCCTCCCCAGTCTAAGGAAACTGGATCTCAGAGAGGTTGACTGCATCCCAAGGCCCCACAGCAAATGAGGACTGGAGCCGGAATCTGAACTCCCAGTTCCAGAGCCCCTCCCTTCCACGAGTATCGGTTTTAGGATTGTGTTGTGAATGAGCAAAGCCAGCACCTGAGCTGCCCCGCCTCCTGGAAATACCATCTGACGTGCACAGTGCGCAGAGGTGAAATGACGGCAGTCAGGGCTCGCTCTAAAATCTTCAGCAGCACCTCCTCAACTGCAGTAATGACAACAAAAGAAGACGGGGGAGGGAGAAGGAAAGAGAGAAAAGCAGGAAGGCAGGGAAGAGGGAGGGAGGGGTGCAAACAGCAAAGTAGTTTTTGTATCTAGATGATAAGTATGTGGGATTATATTATTTTTCTCCTTTGGTGCATGTTTTAAAAATTTACAATAAATGTATCTCCATCTATAATCTATCTATACAAGTATATATGATCCTACTGTCTACTTGCTCTAAGACGGGTAGCACAGCATGGCTGGGGCTCTCTCCTTTTCTCATTTCCCTGCCCCCACTCCTACCCTGTACCACCGTTTTGTTTTTTTGTTTTTTAATTAAGAAAATGGTAGCACTTATCTGACTATTTTCATGGCTTCCGGAAGAGACCTGAAAATTAGAGTAAACAAATTACCCATTACCAGGGAAGCCCTGTGTCTCCCCCCCATGCCCACCCCCAGCAGATCCTCAGCATCTTCTTTCACCTCTAGGAGATATTCTCCAAGGTCACTAAATTAAGCCTTCAGACAATCGAAAAATTGAATCTCGGTACATCTATTTTCCTAACAAAATTTCCGCAGTGCCGATTGGGGCTGACAGGTGCGGCCGTGCAGCTTTCTGGGCTGTTCAGGTCGATTTGGCAGAGCAGGACAGCATCAGCTTGTATTGGAGGGAACATCTGAGCTGCGCAGGGCCCCCTGGGAGTCAGAGAGTTCCTTCCCTCCTTGCCACTGTAAATGACTATTTCTGTCCTTCGCAGAGCTCCCTTTCCTCCTTCTCCTCCAGCCCTGTCCTCACCCTCTGCAGCCACCAGGTCAGGTGCCTCTTCTTCAATTATTTATCAAAAGGGCCACTGCAATCATTGCAAACACATTTAGGAGTATCTGGAAACCGTGTTCGTTTTGAGGGTACTAATGATGCAGCCCTAATCACAATCCTCCTCAGGAGGGAGGGGCAGGATGTGATCTTTGGGGAGTGGAGTCCATGAGGGAGGGAGGGGCCTTGCAGCTGCCACAGTCTGGCTGGCACAGGGGCTTGCAGAGGTGGGAGGCACCCAGGATCTGGAGGCCAAGGGCCCCAGCTCCGGGGTTGGCAGCTCTGTGACTTGGGAGGTCACATCCCCTGCCCAGCCTGCATTTCCTTATCTATAAGCTGTGTGTTAGCCAGCGCTTTCGACAGAGAACATACATGCATTTCTGGGGTCTGAGACGCCACCTGCAGTAGTCCTGCGTGAACCTCCAAGGGGGACCTTAAAACCTCCAGGGGAAGTTTGCAATCTATTCAAAATATTTGTGTTCACGAACATGTGAAAATGATATTGTGATTGGCTTAGCCATGAATAAAACTGAATTTATCCTGCGGCCTGGAGCACCCACCTGCACCCCACCTGGGAGCCCAGGTGCCCATGCTCAGCTGCAAGGTGCTGGCGTCCATGACCTCCACAGTCGGAGGTGGGCTGCACGCTCACTGGTGTGAGAGCTCAGACAGGTCACCCTGGCCTTTTTCGTCTGTGGAAGAATGATCGTAATGCTATCTACATTTGTGGGAGCATTGAGATGATCAAATCAGATAATTCTCCTAAAGCACAAAGCATGATCCCTGGTACATAATAAGTGCTCAGTGATAACAAAAATGCTGGTTACTACTATTACACCCAGACGCTTAGGAGGGGGAGTGCACCCATCCCTTCCCTCTGGGTCAGCAAAGCCATCACCCCTTCTGGAGTGTGTGTGATTGGAGAGTGGGCAGCCCGAAGGAACCTGTTTGTAGCAGCGGAGTCACAGGAGCCAGCAGGTGAGTGGAGGAGCTAACTTCACAGAGGGAAATTCAAACCCTTCAATCACATTCCTTGGCGTTGCTCTCCAAAGACAGATTGCATCCATTTATAATCGTTATAGTGGTGGCTTTTGAACTCACCAATTTTATTTATTTTTGCTCCTGAGAGCAAGAAACTTGCCTTGAAGAATCATGGCTTCGGCCAGTAAGGACAGTAAGCATCCCCAGCCCCTTGTTGCCTTTCAGTGGACAAGGGTGGGATGTAAAAGAACAAAGCCACCAGGGTCAGTGCCACTCTCGCGCGCTCTCTCTCTCTCTCTCTCTCTCTTTCTCAATCTCACTCTCTCTCTCTCTCTTTCTCGCTTTCTCTCTCTCTCTCTCTACCACCAACCCTCAATTCACAGCCTTTCCTATACCCTGCTTATTCCCCCAATATAGCCATAATTTCCCACTTTATGTAACTATCTCTTCCTGCTGCCTCCTCTTCCTCCTCTTCCTCCTCTTCCTCATTCATTTTTACTGTAAGGAAAGCAAATTGGGTTGCAGTACCCACAAAGTTAGCAAGGACACTCAGTTATTACAGCCCCATTAGGCTCTTCACTCCTGGGTCTGATTTTCCATAAATTCCCTTTTGTTCCTTGTTGCACATGTGTATTACTGGTGTGTGTGTGTGTGTGTGTAGGAGTCCTGAATGTTTGTAAAGTGCGTAGAGTTTCCCCAGCAATTTGCTGAGCATTGCTACATCAGTACATCCTCTGTGATACTGGGTATGATTATACCCATTTTACAGAGGAAGAAATTAAGGCTGGAGGGGACCTGGTGGGTTACCCGGAGTCACATAGCTCCTAAGTGGAAGAGGTGGCCTTCAAGCCAGAGTCTGCTGACTCATCACTTTCGTATTTTTCCTGTCATACCACACCGGCAGAACGTAAGCTCTGTGACACCAGGTTTTGTGTCTCGTTCTGTGTTAGATCCATTTGGCTTTTGCCTTACCATGCATGCATTAGGTACTTGGAACATTGCAGCTGAATGAGCGAGTGAGTGAGTGAGTGAGTGAGTGAATGGATGACACCATCAATCAAATTGAAACATTGCAGCCAGCGTCCGGCTTTCTCACATGCCTCGGGTAGGGGAGGATGGAAGTTAGTATTGTGGGGCCTCGTAAGACCAACAATGCCAGAATAACAATAGGATGCAAACGCTCCCCTCTTCTCATAAATCTCGGACACCAGCATTGTCTGTGCTGAGCAGGGCCCACGTGCTATGAGAGCAAACACCGAGAGGCCCAAAAGGCTAACCTGGGACCGTGTCCCCCTCGACCTGTGCTAAGTCTGCAGAATATTTGAATGGGTTAATTTATAAAGTGAGCTACAGGAAAGTTTCCAGGATTGCTGCATGCGTGTCTCATAAATCGGCACAAATTGAGTCCAGCTTTCTGTGCCCGTCAGCTCCCAGGTAAACCAAAATTTATTGAGAGGGGTAGAGGTTGCCATCCACAGAAACACAGTAAATGAGAAAAGAGCATCCTCAGGAGGTCTGTGAGCAAGGCGTGAAGGCTGGCAGACACAACAAGGGTCCAACATGTAGCATCCCATTGGCAAAGATTCGAAGTACGTTCTGCTTTGTTGCAGATGGAGACTGGGTTCCTGGAATGCTTGTGTAATTCTTGAACATTCCACCAACTCCTTAACAGACTACAGATTTTGTGTATTGCAGAGAGAATTTATGGTACGAAGGAACACAGAAAAGGGGGAGTGCTAACCTGGGTATTCTGCATACGTCAGATTATTGGACTAGTTTACCCAGAACCAAAAGTTATGAAATATGTAAATATGAAGCTTTAGTTTTTATGGGTATGAGAACTACCTGTGGTAATCATGTCTGCACGGCCATGGCGGCTGCTGATACTCAGTGAGGGCCCACTGTGGGCCTACCCTGCACTGAGGGTTGTGCGTGTGTTTGTCCCAGTCCTTGTGAGGGCTTGACCCTTGCAGCGGTTCCGCAGATTGTTGTTAATGCGCCCATTTTACAGACGTGGAATGTGGCTGTCCAGAAACGAAGCCTGAGAATTTTTAGCTGCCATGTGGGTTTGAATCCAATTCAAGTGGTTTTTCCCATCCCAAAGCTGCTCTTCTCCTTTGTTTTTCTTCATCACCCAGCATTGCCTCTCATGACCATAACTGCCTTCTCATCACCCAGAAGGCCAGAGCTGGCGGGCGCTCTGGTAAGGTGTCCTTGCCGAGCCAAGTTGTTTGACGCTTCACTCTTGCTTTTATTCTGTCAGATACAACAGTTAAAGTGATCCGCAAAATGCCGGTGGAGCAAGCAGAGACTCAGAACCAACAGTCTGATAACGGTCAGATCCTCCAAAGGGAGCCGGTGACAAATACGGCTTTGCCAGGGAAACACCCTTTAAAATACAAAGTGCATATTATTAGTGAAGCAGCTGTTGGCTGAGGAAAGAAAAGGCAGGGTTGTACTGGACACACAGTCAGCGCACGGAAGGACATCCACTCAGTTTCCGCACACTGATCGTCTCGGGACCTGCTGGCTGCACCAGCTACAATGACCGCATTTTAGAGAGGAAGAAACAGAAGTTCGGTGACTAGAGGGAGAAAGTAAAGTGTAAGAAGTAAATGAGATGCCAAAGCATTGCTCGGAGACAACAGGAAAAATCTCTCAGACCTCGTTTTAGTATGAAAGGAGGCAGAATTCAAATCTGAAATAATTCAATATACCTACTTGCTGTTTCTGACTTTTCATGAAGGGACGGATCTCAGTTATACCCTCAGATACATTTGAGACGGACAACAAGAAGACACAAAATCCTGTTACTGCTGAAGCTGACACTTCTTTCAGGCCTTGTTATTCTTGTTCCCTTCGATGTATTTCAACTCCAAAATACACTGTGACACAAAAATTGTGCATTCAGATTGTTCTATTGATTTGTTGGGAAAGTGACCTTGTACGCACACATGAAAATGAGGAGATCTATACCCCCTGGCCTCTACTTTGCGAGGATGTGTGAACAAGAGCAGAAACGTGTGTGTGTTTCACATCGAGATTGGATCTCCCTCTGCGGAGACGAAGGGTGCCCGAGGAGGGCTTCTTGTGAGGCTGTGTCGGTGTGGCCTAGGCGAGGACACCTGGCAGGGGGCGAATGTGGGCGCTGAAGTAGTGTTTACATTGCAAAACCAGGGGCCCTGGCCACAGATAGAGGCGGCTCCTTGAGGCTTGGACAGCGGCCCTTGTGGGACTGAATTTCTGATTTTCTAACTTGCACAAGGGCACCGCCCCACAGGCCCGCCTGCATGGCAGCATCCCGGACTCTGGGAGAAGGGACCTCGCCTTGTACTGTCAAAAGCCTCTTCCCCAGGCTTGCCCACTTTGCTACTTAAGGGGCTACTTGGTGGCAAGGCGTGGACGTGGACTGGAAGGGAAGGACAGGGGTGTTACCAAGCCCTGCACCGCTCCAGGGCCTGGCCAACACAGTGCCTCATTTCGTCCTTGAAACAACCCTTGGGGGGGGGGGATTAGACCATTTGCCAGGTACAGGGCTCACACCATGAGGTGCAGGACTCTGGAGCCGCTCGCCTAGGATCACAGAGCAGGTAGGTGGCAGAGATGAGGCTGTAATGGAAGATTTCTGATCTAAATTCAGGTCTACTTCATTACTCTCCACAGCCAGAGCCCCTGTGGTTTGGATCCCTCAGCGCAGGACTAAGATGAAACAGAATGTCCTCGCTTAAGGAGACAGGCAGTAGATGGGCTTTTGCCACGAACATTTTATTTTTTTCAGATTCGGGGATGAGCAGAAAGAGATGAGAGATGGAAGGCGCGGTGCAGTGAGGAGAGAAAGGGGAGAGTGGAGGCTGTTCTCCAGAACATAGAGGCTGTTGCTTCATCCCACACAATAGAAACCGGAGCCCAGAACACAGTCATGAGAAGTTCCAGAATCTCAAATTGCTCTTTGCTACCTAAGGGGTGGGGGTGGGGGGGGTGGAAAAGACGAAAAAAGAAGAAGAAGAAAAAAACAGCAAGCACGTGGAAACTTAAAAACTGGTTAGCTGTATGTAAATGGCTTTCATTGTAACTGCTGGGCTGAACCAGGAGACTTGAGCTGTGTAAAATGTCTCTCACTCTTATCACAGTTCATGGAGATCACCCTTTCAACACGAGTTTCGTTTTCATTTCTTCCAGCACTTGGAGAAGTGAACCAGGCAGTGACTCCTTTATTTCCTAATCCTCACCAGCGACTTGCTTCTTCCTCTGAGTGTTGTGTCATCCTGTGTGATATTGCATCAAGGCAATTCATGGCAGCAGTTGAACCAAAAGCAATTTAAGTCAAAAATGGACAAATATGGATGTCATTTATAAGGCTTGTTCAAAGGCCTTTGACCTCGCTCAAAGCCTGAACACTTCTCAGGAGTGAGGCACTTTCTTCCCCCCAGCAATGCAAGATTGGAGATTTAACACAGACCACTCAGTGAGGCGTCTCCGTGGTTCTTGTCCAGAAACCATTTCTTGAGGGAAGGAAGTAATTTTGTGTTATATACCAAGAAAGAAGGCGATTGAGTGATTAGAAACCAAGGTGGATTCTGAAGGTGAATTTATTATTTTCATTCATCTGCAATAATAACAACATGTGCTCTTGGGGCGTATCACGTATGTGGGCATGGTATTATGAGTGTTACATTTATTTCAGTAAATTTTCATAATCACTTTGCATAGCCATAGCTGTAAATACAAAGGCAAGTAAGTGTTCTCGTCCCATTTAAAGGTGAGAAAACTGAGTCTCAGAAACCCAAAATGGCATGAAAATCTTGAGTGGGAAAATTCACTCCATGTGACTCCAAAAGTCTTTTAACTACACCATACTCTAATTTTGAGAACTGATAAAATGAGAAGACAGCAGCTCTGTGTTTGGCCATGTGCCTCCCTCTCCGGCTGGGGCTGTGGGCTGGGCTGGTGGCCTGGGCTGGTGGCCTGGGCTGGTGGCCTGGGAGCCTCCTTGTCCAGGTCCAGCAGGCTGTGCTGTGGAAGGCAGCTTTTCAGGTTCTGTGGGTGGTGGGGAAGCAAAGGAAAGCACCTCAGGGAGCTGAGGGTGTGCTTTGGTCACTCCCAGGAAGCAAGGCAAGTATAATGGGAAAGGCAGGCCAGTTCAGCCATCACGTTGCAGAGTGACAAAAACTCATTGACACAAACACTCTGCAAACCCCAGAGGGCCAAGCACATCTCAGGAGAAGGGGAAACTTCGGCAGTTCCTACTTGAAATGGAGGAGACCACTCAAGACACAAGTGAATCTTAAAACAGTGAGGCTTTCCACTCACACGTGCATATGCAACTGGAGTGTTTTCTTTGGCTTTAAGAGAACTATAAAAGGGTGAAAAAAGACAATCCCCAAAGGCTACATACTATATGACTTTATTTACATAACATTCTTGAAAGGACTAAGTCATAGAAACAGCTCAGCGACCTCCAGGGATTCAGGAGGGCGTGGCTGGAAGGAAAGTGCGGGTGGTGACGGAGGGCGCAGGAGGGCCCTGGGGTGGGGGGGGTGGGCTTTGTCTTGGCGGTGGTTACGCCAATTTCCTGGTTGTGATGTTGCACTGCAGTTTTGTGAGACATGGCCATTGGGGGAAACAGGGTAAAGGAAGTCTGGGGTCTCTTCTGTATTATTTTACACAACTGCGTGTGAATCTACAATTATCTCAAAATGAAGCATTTAATTACAAAAATTATAGAACATATGGGAAAAATTCACCAAGAAGAAAATTTAAATCACCCATGAGCCTTCCACTCAGAGAGAGTCATCATTTCTGTTTTGGTGTCTCTCTGTCCCCCTGCCTGTGTGTGTGTGTCTCTCTGTCTCTCTCTCTCTTTCTACCTCCTACCCTTACCCCGCCTCCTTTTCTCCCTCATACATGTAAAATGGAGAGGTTTTAAAAGGTGGTTACACCTTGTCAGTCTACCGGTTGGTGACATCTCACCTTGGCATTGTCAGAGGTCTAAAGACTGTTTAGACCTTTTGGTCTGACACTGATTGTGATGAAAAGACAGCCAGGGGATCCCCCACCCCGGAGCTGTGCAAAGAAATGGATGCATTTTATGTGCAGAGCTGCAGCTCTACCCCCTCCTGCTAATAGATGTTAAGATTTTTGCAATAAATATTACTTATGGCTGTTAATTGAGCTGTATCCCAGATTGCCGGTACATGTTTATTTTCTCATTTTAATTCCTCAGAGTTTATAGCAGTTATGGGGGGAGGGAGGAGAATAAGGTTAGGTGGAGTGAGGGGGCAGTTTCCTGAATATGTGATTTACATTTCTGGTTGATGGTCCTACCAAATGGCATGTTTGGTTGGGGGTATAAAATGGGGCAGAGGAAGAAGAGCTGCAGGGCCGTATCTTGAAAAACCCAGTTCCCCATCCTCCCAACCCCCACCAGGGTACTCCTGAGATCATTCTTGCACAAGTGCCTTTGCTTCCAGGCTGCTGGGAGTGACCTCCCAACCCCAGGAACTAGCTAAGCCTCAAGTCACGTAAGAGCAAAAACACCTAGATTTTTTTCCATTATTACCAACTTACTAGCTGAGTGACTTGGACAAATTCCTCTGTTTTTCGTATCCTCCATCCCCTTACCTTTCTGAGCCTGAGTTTCATCCTCTTTCAGTAAATAAGTTACTGGCTGTTTGGAAATTCAAATGAGCTGACACATGTGAACGTGCTGCAGGGATACAGGGTTGTGGGCAAGCGTTAGTCGTCATTGTTACGGGATGGGAGGAGCCTGTTGTCTGCAGTGCTGTCTGGCTGTACACAGTCCTAACTCCGTGACACTGAAGGGAGCCTTGAACCTCTCCGAGTCTTGCTTTTCTCATCTCCTGTTCTTATTTTAAAGAGAGAGTGTTGTGTGGATTAGTCTGGAGAAGGCATAAGGCATTACACATAATAAGGACTCAACATGCCTTTGGCTGACTAATTGAATAGTCCTCCAAACACGTGAAGCAAAAGCACTCATGGCTGTGCAGTATGGTTTTAACAAAGAGGGATGACGACATGGCATGGTGCCACCATCATGTGAAGCTTATTGCTTAGTTTTTCTGCAGAGCTTATGGTGTCTTTTGCATTGCTCATCCTGGCATCAAGCAGGATCCCTGCACAATCCGTTGGTCACTCTTAAAGCTCACTACCTAACCCAGCACTTCCTCATCTGTAATATTCCTATGAATCACCCAAGCCCCCAGGGTCTTGTTAAATGCAGATTCTGGTTGAGTAGGTCTGGGTGGGCCCTGAGATCCTGTGTTTTTTACAAACTAATGAGCTCCCAGGTGATGCCAGTATTGCTGGCCCAAGGACCACACTTGGAGTAGCAAATATCTAGACGCAGTACCATCTACTAGGGGATGTTTTTGAGATTGAGAGACACTTTTGGCACTTGGGATCATTAAGAGCTTGGGGTCCATAAATCCACCCTGTGATGCTATAGACAGTCCAATGCAGTGAAGAATCGCCTGTATTCTGGTAACTTGCATATGTCACTCACGTCAGTCAAAAACATGTTTGCAACGATCTGAGCCTAGAATTCACGATGCTTTGCTCAGAAGCACAATGTGTACTGAATCTCCTAGAAATACAAGGACCTTCCAAGTCAAGGACAGACTGTACTGTGTTTGGCTCAAAAGTTGATCAAGATTTGTCTGCCATCTTGGAAAATCATGCAGCGCCTCTCAGGGTAATAGTTGAGTCACCATAACCTGTGATTTGTCTACATTCATGGCGTTATACTTATGGTGATTTAAATAGTGGTGCTCTGGGGCTTCCTCCTTCCAACTCCTGTGCCAATTTCTTCGCAATCCTGCATTCCATAATGCCTTCCTGGTTGCTTGGTATTGACTGTGGTGAGAGTATTTGCACCTTGGAAATTGGCAAATGTTACAAATCAGGGTGTGTGTGTGCATGTATGTGCTTCTTTCCAGAGACCTGGTTTACCGATACAGTGCTATGTCTGTATAAAAATATATTCAACACTTATTTCAAAATGCCAAATACAAAGAGAACATATCAAAATTCAGGAGAATGAGAATTTTGATTGATGTTTCTATAATCCAAACCTGCAAGTAGCTGCAAACATTTGACTATTTCATTATGTGCTTCTGGTGTAATCTTGTTCAAGCAGTTAACTTTTAAAATGCACATTATTTTATCAATTATTTGTCTCTTCTTTATTTATAGTTAGTATATTATATTAATTTTTTTATTAATTGTGTGTGGGGGTAAGTTATGCTATTTTGAATTTCATTTCAGGAGCTTAATAGGGAGTTATGAAATATTTCTTTGAAAATGAGGGTCTTGGGTTGCTGGGCTTGAGTGGCACTGATCTAATTAACTTCCAGGCAGGGCCTGCGCACATGTGGGAGGCCCAGCACTTCTCCTGGGGAGAAGGGATGTAAGAGTCACATTATGAAGTCGAGTTGTAATCAGCCTCTCCCCTTCAAGGTGCTCAGGAGAAGAATGTTTTAATCTGGGATTGGAGTGAGCAGCACTGTCTCTCATAAAATAATCCCAGGGGCGTTCATCCTGTGCAGATGCAGCAATGCAGGAGCTGGTGATGGTGCTGAGGAAGAGGAGGGCAGGAGGAGAAAGACAAATCTGTAAATAGGTTGAACAGGACCTATGATTTTTGGAAAAAGTGTCTATAAAATACAAGGAGGGGTGAAGGCAAGCTTAAAAGAATGTTTTTACCCTACAAGAAACAAAAGAAATAGGGAATGAAACCTAACTTTCGCACACGCACATTCACACGTGCACGCACACGTGCCCACCCCAGGATTGGCAGGTGGAAAGGCAGTTTTTAACAGGCTGCTTTCACCGTGGCCTTCTGCTAGGAGCAAAAGCACTACAAACATTGGGCCTCTGCTTTTGGCAATCATTCCTCCTTTTAATTTTTTTGGCACCATAAAGATATTTCCATAAATAGTGCATTTAATGGAGTGTGTTACTTTATTACTGTCAGCTACCATAACAGTAGAGGAAAATTCAATAAACACAAAAGCGAAGTTCTGAACGTAGAAGGCTCCCAAGTCCACATCCTTCATGAACATGTACGTTTAAGCTGTTTAACCTTTCTATTTTCCCACCTGTGAACTTCTTAGCTTTTGGGGGTGGTGAAGGCACCCAGTTCAGTGCCTAATTGAGAGTAGATGCCAAACCAAATTTAGGACGCGTTTATTATTATAGTGGCCGTGTTGCAGACTTGCCAAGCCAAGCCTTCCATGTTACTGAGATGTGCATGCCTGGCTCAGGGGCTGAGACCTGCTTGAGCTTTGAGTGTTAGCAGCCCTCGCACGCAACAGACCTGCCGATGGCATGCGCTTCTTTGCCACGGAATAATTGGGAGTCATTTGCTCAGCTAGAGCAAGGAATCCAGCTTAAGGGAGGAAGTAAAAATACAAAGACATGAATAAGTGAGAAAGTTAGCAAATCAGAGTAATCGTGGAGCAAAATAATTCATTCTCATTCCCTGGCTCAGCATAGATGCAAATGCTGTATAATTAAGTCAGTCCCCAATACAAAGGCAGCCAGCATAACTGTTGCATCAAATATTTACCCAGAGCCAAGAGCAAAATTTTTATTATGTTTTTTTATAAGTTTGATTTACTAACCTTCAGTGCAATCCCTATTTTTAGAGGTTGGCTCATATTTTTAATTTGTTTTCTCTGAAGCCCTGAATCCTTACTTGTGTTTCAGCTGTCCACTTGGTTCCTAATGGCAGAGCAACATTGAAAAGCATAATTACATTTCCTAATTATGTGTAATTAGGCAAAACCCAGATGATGTATTCAACGTGCTCTCAGAATAGCCAGGGGTCAAGGACTGTTGGAATTCAGTAACATTTTTATAAATAAGCCGGTGCGTTATTTAACGCTGGGGTCCAAGGTGGTGCCGGGTGCCTTGCAGACCAGTGTAATGGTTAAAATATATAGCATTCTATTTAGCCAAGAAAAACCGTCACTGACTCCTCACCTTTATTCCCTACCCCTCTTTTTAAAACCAGGGTTTAGATTTGCTGTTCATAGCCCAAGAGAGGCCTTCTAAACTCAAAACCATAAAGTTCTGCTTACTGGCAGCCTAAGTGATATTTATTTTTTTAAAGCTTAATCCTTTTGAAACATGGAGAAATAAATACATCCTCTTATCTTCCATATGCCTGGGCTGGGAAATAAATTCTTATTTTCCTGCGACGGGGTACCAGTGGGCTACAATGAATAATTTGGGCCGTCTCGCTGAAGATAATAGGGAAGCCTTCTCTATTACCAGTGATAATTATGAATCTCATAATAGAAAACATCCCGAGCCCGAACATCAATCAGGGAAGATAAACAATGGGAAATGATAGGTATGCAAAAGGGAAAATGGCAGCCGCACATACGGAGGGCAGCACCGCAGAATTCTGGCGGGGTTATAAATCATTGAGTCAAATCATTTCCATGCAATTAATATCCTCAAATTAAAACATTGGTTTTTAAAGAAAGACTTTGCAGACTTTTCAGCTGGGCAACTGGCCACCTTGCACGATCCGCCCAGCCACTGCCCTCCGTCCTGAGCCTTGCATAACCCTGGCCAGAGCTGGCTGGGGCCCCAGCTAACGATGTCACCCTGTGAGCTGGCCCGATGACCTCATTCCAGTTCACCAGGGACACACATCCAACTCTGACCTGGTGGTGGCTGACCCTTAGAATCTGCAGCCTTAGCAGGATGACAAAGACGTGCCTATCAAGGCAGGAAGGCTAACTTTCTTTACCGGCCCAAAAGACTGTGTCCAGACGGACACAGCCCAGCGAAGCGCGCGGCAAAGCTACAGATGGGAAACCTTCATCGTGAAGGGTCATCATCTCCTCCTATTTGGTAGCCCTGCTTTCATGCACTTTCTTCTTATCTTGCTGTCATTTTCATCAAGTCCCACGGCACTTGGATGGACTTCTTGAAAGAAAAATAAAGGAATGCATTCCTGACAGTGAGAAAACACTGCCTGCGAGACTGTCATTGCAGCTCAACACGAAGTTTAAGACTGTTTGGCTAATTTATTTACCACATTATGTGGGAAGACCAGCGAGATCTCCAGCCTTCCTCTCATGGGTCTGCTGCCGAAATCCACAGCCTGCGGCCGTGCCGACAGGAATCGAACAGAATCCCTCCGTTCCGCCCCTTATTTAGGAGCGGGCCAGAGATTTGAGTCAATTGTCAAATATGTCCTAAAGGCCCCAGAATTCACTCATGGATTTTGTTTTATAGGCTTGATATAATATTTTATAAAGCCTATTTTTAAAGAAATGTGTAATTTTTCCCCAAAGCAAGGGTTTTCCCATGCCATATAATTTGCTAAGTGTGGCTTTGCTACATTATAGCCCGTAATTTAAAATCAGCTTCCACAAGGCAAAAAATAACTCCAAGCCATGATTAAGCAGGTAATGGACAAGGTAACTAATACCCCCTGAAGGATGGCCTTCCAGACACTCATTTTAAGTGACAAAACGGTTGAAGGTTGAAATGTGTAGTCCTGTACTAATTTACCCGAGTTGTGGGGAATCAAGACAAGACATTATAAAGTGGCGTATCTGGGCGGTTAGGACACAGAGCTCAGAGTGGATATTCTTCATGTACATTTTAATGAGCCCGTGCCTCATTTTCCCCATTTAAAGTAAACGGGCTTATGCCTAATTGTACCAGCAGTTTTTCCCATAAAATAATTCTTTTGGAAGGGGTGTCCTAGTCCAGTCTTAACCAATTCTGAGCAGGCAGATCAGTGTAGTGCAGATGCGGGGAAGCCCGGCGGAGCGGTGGGGGGGCACAGACTTTGGAATCAGGCAAAATGGAGTTTGAATTCAAACAGCCAGCAGGCACTGTGGCCTTGGGAAAGTACTCTGTTGTTTTCTTTCTTAATTTTTGTTTTGAAATAAACTTTGGGTTTACCACAAAGTCACAGAAATACATAGAAAGTTGACCCTTTATTCATACAGCTTCCCCTAACATTAACATGATACATTTTTCCACACTAAGAAATGAACATTGCTGCAATGCTATTAATTCAGTTAAGCAACACTTTATTTGCATTTCACCAGTGTTTCCACTAAGGTTCACTTCCTGTCCCAGGATTTAACCCGGGGTTACGCTCCGCACTTACTGGTCTGTCTCCCAGTCTCCTCTGGTCTGTGGGTCTGAGGCAGTTTCCTGGTCTTCCTTATTTTTATTATTATTCATACGACCTTTACACTTTTTGCACAGTCTGGTTAGTTATTTCATAGAAAATCCTCAGTTTGGGTGTATCTGATGTTTCCTCCTGATTAGATTGAGGTTATGGTCCTTAGGCAAAAGTACACAAAGCCGTGTACCTTTCTCAGTCCATATCAGAGGGTAGATAGCATCAAAGCATCTTTTTACCGGTAATGTTAACCTGATCTCTTGGTGAACGTGTTTTCTGCCAGATTTGCCCACCGCCAGTCACTGTTTCCCCTTTGGAGTTGATACGCGTCTCTGGGGAGGTGCCCTGAGACCGTTCCTCCCGGATTCCTGCCCACTGGTCCTAGAGCCCACCCGTGGGCCCTGGCTGCGGCAGTTCCTGCGGTGCTGTTCTAAGGGGGAGTTCCCGTTTCCCTCAGGACTTCTGCACTTCTTAGTCAGAATGCTTCCATCTGGAAGGCTGTCCCATCTACTCCACTTAGCTTTTAAATCACTTACTCACTTATATCAGTATGGAGGCGTGAATATTCCTTTTGTATTCTGTAGGTCATTATGCAGCGATACTCTTACATATTTTGCTGTTCAGATTGTTCCTGCTTTGGCCCCGGGAGCTGCTCTGTGTTGGCCCCTGTGCCCTTCCTTCATGCCCCATCCGACTCTGAGCACTTCCTTACTTGCGTCTCGGCACTGCATGATGCTACGGTCTCATCTGGCGCTGCCCTGCCCCAGTCTTGGAAGTGACTACTTTTCCAAGAATCCCTGGTTCCTTCGATGGGAGAATGGTATTTAGAAACCACGGTTTGGGTGCTAGTTGCTCTCCTTGTTACAGGAGCGTATGTTACATATTTTAACATATTTGTATTTAAGTAAATTGTATTATTTTATATATTTATGATGTTAAGTGTATGTAATATAAATATGTATATATTTGAAATATTAGTTTGTATCTGATTCCAATCTAGTACCCCTGGGTTTAGTCTGTCTTTTCTTGGGGTGGTTTTTTTTTTAACCATTCTAAGTCTCACTTTCTTCTATAAGATACAAATATTAACAACAACACTTTAGGGTTTGGGGATAATATAGTAGGTTGTGAAAATTGTAATCATTTCTTGCCTCCCCTGTATCCATACCTACCCTGTATGATGTAGTTCATTTTCCTATTAAGAAGTGGAGCCTTTTCCCCTCCACTTGAATAGGGTTGACCCATTGGCCAGTGGGACCTTAAGCAAAGATGATACAGGCACAGGCATGGCAAGCATGGCTATGGTGCATGCCCCTTGCTGCTTCCCACCCTGAGACCATGACATAAGCCTGTGGAGGATGAGAAGCTGCAGGAAGGGAGCCCAGTTGTCCTAGAGAATAGCGTGCCCACCCCCAGGCACGTGAGGGAGGCCATTCCAGAGTCATCCAGCCACCAGCCAAACCACCAGCTGGCCCTAGACACGCTGCTGAGCCCAGAGAGGTTGTCAAAACCGCCTGCACCAGAGAAAGAGCCCGGCCACTGCAGAGTCATGAACTTGTATAAGAAGCAGTTGCTGTTCACCCACTGAGTTCTGTGGGAGTTGTTAAGCAGCGAATGCAATGAATATAGAAAGCTCAGAGTTAATGTGTGAAAAACAAGTAGCACAGTATCTTTTCTGACAAGTGGGCTATCAATCAGTGCTGTTTTTAGTGATCAATGTTATTTTTGTGAAAGACTTCAGGGTCTGTTTGCCCTCTAACACCTCCACAACCAATCTAACTAAACAAACTGTGTTGGCTAACTGTTGGAACCAGGCCTTTGACTAGATGAGCACCTTCAGATAGAACCAGTGCTGCCCTGGGTGGGTGGCTCAGTTGGTAGGAGCATTGTTCTGTGCACCAAAAAGTTGTGGGTTCAATTTACAGTCAGGGCACATGCCTAGGATGCAGGTTCGATCCTCAGGCGTGTACGGGAGGCAGCTGATTGATGTGTCTCTCCCTCTCTCTCTAAAATCAATAAACATGTCCTTGTGTGAGGATTAAAAAAAATAACCACTGTTTAAGGGCAAGGCTCCATGTACTTAGCTCACACCAAGGTAGAGACAGGGCTCAGTAGATATGGGACATTAGGTAAAGAGCACTGTGAACCCCAGGGAATGTCCCATTTATCTGGTACAGTCCTTTATCTGGTGTTGCCTCGGGGCCCAGGAGGCCTGACCCAGTGCACCGAGGGGAGAGGGGGAGAGGAAAGCAGGAGAGAATCTAAGCAGACCAAATTTAGCCTAATTAACAGATTTGCCTAGGGCCGACCCTGAAGCAGAAAGTGAAGCCTCCATCGTCTGCTCTCCTCCAACCAATAAGGTAATGATGAGGTTGAACCACCAGTTCTCAACCTCATAGCAGAGACTCAAAATAGATGGGAGTTAGATGAAGGGGCCTGTCCTTTGCCTTTCTCCTCCGAGATTCAGTATTTCCTTAAGGACCTGATGCACCTGTTTAGCAGTTTTTTAATCCTCGCAAACAAAGTGGGTGCACTTCTGTCTCTGGGAGTTGTGGCTGTATTTCCATCTGGGGATGAGGTTGCTGAGGAGCATTTACTGGAATAACTCCCAGAGGCACGGGAGCCTTGAGGAGCAGTAGGACAAATGGCTTCCACGGGGCGATGGGCTTGGTCACGGGAGGAAGGCCAGCACTCTCGGCACAGCCGCCCAGCGTCCACTCGGCATCCACGGAGGACATCCTCTGTGTAGTGACTCATCGTGACGCGTGAGTCATTCTGGGCCGGTGCAGAGCCCTGTTACCACAGGGAGCGATTGTCCGTGGCCGGACCACCACCAAGCCACCTATTCTGAAGCGCTGGGAAATCACACGGAATTTCCAAAAACTGGGGCTGAATTTTGATACAGGCCTTCCTTGGCCACCTTTATGACAAAACCCAATAAGCGTGTTTTTCCTTCCAGACTATATTTGTAATCTTGATTCAGTGAGCAAAGGAGAGAGTTTGCAAGTTTGAATTTTTTCCTACCAGAGGCTAGGGACCCATAGAGAGTAGAGTGGGAGCTTGACTTTCATTCTGCAGAGCATTTCACTAGCAGTTTCCATGTGTGTGTGTGTGTGTACCAAACAGGAAATTACCAAAATAAAGCATGCTAATAAGAAGGAGAAGATAAAATAATAATACTTAGCCCAAGTGTCAATTTTTGGTTAGTCCCATTCAAGTTGCCCCTCCATTAATAGGTTTCCTTTTTTCATGCCATTATTTATACTACATTATACTTGCTGCTATATCCTGAGTTTTTTTCTCTTAACATTATAAATAGTTTGTCCTATTATAACATAGTCTATTAATGTCAAACATCAGCTAGATAAAAAGCTATCAAATGATGGTTCTTATAGTTCATCCACTGGATAACTGGATATACTACAATGGGTATAGACAATATCCATTGTTTATACTTCTTCACTATAAAAAACAATGTTGCATTGAAACTCTGGAATATAAAACTGTTCCTTTCCCTCTCCCCCATTGCTTTGGATTCCTTCCAGTCCCACCCTTACCTCCTGCTGGCCAAGGCCACCACCGCCTACACTTACTGTTGTGGAAGTCTCAGGTAACAATAAATCTCGCCCACAATCTACCTGCATCTGTTGAATCAGTCGGTGCCTAGGAACCTGGGTGTGGACTCCGGCTCAACTTAAAAAAGGATCCAGTCTTACTGGAACAAACATATATTGATATCTGAGGTCTTTGAGCCTCAGCTGTCTTTGATTGCTGATCAACTGTTAGTATCTATTTGTGGTATGATGTTGAGTAGGCCTCTGAAGCCATATTGGCTCAACATAGATTTTTGTGATCAATTATCACCATCAGTCGTGAACGAGGAATCAGAGGATGGCAGTCACATACGTGCCATGCCTGTCTTAGTGTCCCAGTCTTGTCTGTGTGACGTTTTCTTTATAGTTCCCAGAGGAAGTTTGTTTTATGTATAAATCGTCAGTTATCTTTGGACAGTAGAGGACTGGTGTAGACAGTGAAAGCCGGGAGGCTGACTTTCTAGAAGCTTGCCAGGTAGTGTTTACTTTGGCAAGTTCATTAACAATGTTGAACTTCGCCCCCAAGCTCACTGACTCAGAAAATAGATTTGCTCACCAAGAGCAGGTCTTTCTCACAGGTGCAGACTCACAGTAATCATACTTATAGTGGTTGGTATATAAACTAAGTGCCAAAACAATCATTCTCAAAGAGGACCGTAACCATCACATAGTTTGAAATTTTCTTGTTAATTTGACCAGACTGAACCCAGTAAAACTGTGTTACTTGATGGGCAAGTAACTGAAGCAAAGGTCCGTTGGCTGGATGACTCAAATGCTTGGTTGCCTCAGAAGATAACAAGCCTGATACTTTGATAACAATGATGTCTTGCACACTTGTATTTGTTTGATGCCTCTCTCCCCTGCTAGGATGTGGGGGCCTGGTCTATCTTGTTCATTACTTTGTCCGCTGACCTTGGACATGCCAGGCACGTAGTTCTCAGTACCTATTTACTGAACCAGTGAGTCTCAAGATGCCAGGTAACCACAAATACAGAGTGGATTTTATTTTACCAATGAGGTGCCTCCCAATTCTTTGCCCAATTGATACACTTTAGGGGGTGTGGAGGAAATGTTCAAAAGTTTTCTTGTAAGGTTTATTAATGTACTTTTACAAATAATGTTTAATTTTACAATATTAAAGCTTTTCTTCATCTCCTATTTTATGAAGTAATTTCACTCAAACTATTCCTTTTCATGTTCAAAATGATCCCTAAAGCCTCTTTGGGAGCCGTCTAGAACCGTTTTCCAGGCCTACAAGCCTTACGTCTTCCCCAGCTATGTAAAACGCAGCACGTTCCGATCCTGTGTAACACGGGTCCTGCAATCCAGGGCGAGTCGGCCTGCGTGCCCTCGTGTTTCTTCACGATGGCTTTTCATTTTCCCATCTGACCCCCTTGGAATTAATTTCCTTGCTGAAATACCAGAGTGCAACCACGTATGCTCCCCAGCATTAGGGCTGCCTAGGCAATGGTGGGGAGAGGTCCTGCTGTAGCTGGCCTCCTGGATTTCATGCACTTGTGTGGTCCTCTCCTACTCTGAATGGGGCTGACAGGGGGAAATAATGTAGTTTGAACCTTGAGGCTAGATGACAAAAGACATGGAAACTTCTGTCTTGCCCAGAGTCTCTCACTCAGGGGAAGCTGGATGCCATGTCATGAGGATGCTCAAGCAGCCTTATGGAGAAGCCCATGGGGTGAGGAGCTCAAGCCTGTAGCCAATAGCCAAAGTCAGCTTGCCAGTCGTGTGAGGGTGTTTTCTTGGAAGCAGATCCTGCAGCCCCAGTTACGCCTTCAGATGACCGCAGCTGAAACTAAATGCAAGCCAGACTGATAAAGCAGGCAGTTAGATAGGCATGAGCAGCGCAGGTGTGGTGGGCCCAGCATAAAATTTCACCAGGGAGGTAACAGTTGCCTAGCAATGGGCAAACTGGAGAAAACAACTACTATAGGGTAGGACCTCAACCCAGGTGATCTTTCCTCCCCTAGCATGTCGCCCGTCATGCAGTTTAGACCCCTTAGAGGAGGAACACGAGGGCTGGTGAATAGCTTCAGAGGACTCCCGTGCAAGCCCTTGCTCAACCACTCCCTTAAACGTTAAGCCCTCAGGACACTGACGGTCCGATCAGCATCAAATACAAACCTCTGGTCTATTGACCACAGAGACAGTTTTGGTCAAACTAGAGATATCATCTGGGCCTCAGTTGTGCTTCAGCTCCAAGCCCAGAAAACCAGCAAAACCAGATGATATGACGCCAGGGCTAACATGGGGACCAGATGCAATGACTAAGGACCCCCCTCCCCTAGTGCCAACCAAACGGTAGAGACCACCGCTCTGAAAGGTCACCCCTGGAAAGCTGGTGAATGTTCTATTGAGATCCTCCCATGAACCACCCCCCCTAAAATTCTTGCCTTTGGGAAACAGATAAAAATCCTGCAGGCAAGGGGCCCAGAGTGTGCTCTTTCTCTCAGGTGTGTAACTTCATTTTCTTTCTCCTGAGCTCCAAGGGCCCTTCGTTTGCCTCTGTGACTTGTTCCCTGCTCCGCACAGCCCAGCTGGTTCACTTAGGCCTCTGTGACTTTCTTTCTCTAAATGAGCTTTCTCTTGCATTACAGTTCTTGGCTCTGAATTCTTAGCCGAACTCAAGAACTGAAGTCTAACTTTGCCGGTAACAAAACCATGCAGCTAAACTGCCCCTAAATTCCCGATTTTAAAAAAATTGTGTGAGATATTTAATAAACACTGTTGTTTGAAGATTCTAAATTTGGGTGTAATTTGTTACTTACCAGTATTTAACGTAGAGGCTATTTGCACTGCCTACAGGATAAATAATCTACAAGCTTATTAACAATTA
Source organism: Anoura caudifer (assembly GCA_004027475.1). Classification (NCBI taxonomy): domain Eukaryota; kingdom Metazoa; phylum Chordata; class Mammalia; order Chiroptera; family Phyllostomidae; genus Anoura; species Anoura caudifer. Next base: position 143,731 of record PVKU01000114.1, read on the forward strand.
GGAGTCCCTAAGTAGTTTCACCAGTTTCATGAGTTTAACAATTACACAATTGTGGATAGAAACTATCGTGCATTAATAAATCTGTTTTTCCCCCTGCGTCTACTACTTTCTCAAAATGTTGTTGGCGGCAGGCTTCTTTCTTCCCGTGATTAAAAGATGTCCTGGAGATTAGTCAGGTGGTGGAGTTCAGGTCTCAGCTCTGCCAAGCGTTGGCCCACCTAAGCTCACACCCAGATAATTAGTGATTTCTATCTCGGTTTCCTCATCTGTAAAATGAGACTGATTCATATAGTTACCATGGGGGTTTGAGATACGTAAGATGTTTAACTCAGTGCTATGCATAACCATGGCAAACACAGTGCAAATGCTAGGTGCTATTTCCATTGTTATTTTCATTATTCTAATAATCATCATTTATTTAGTTAATCATAAGCAAAATCCAGAAATCTGATTTCAGCCAACTTTCCATAACCCAATTTGCTACCACCCCCTCCTGCCCTCCATTATTTACGAATCCTTTCAACTCTGAGGCAGAATCTTTGTATGTTCTTCTCATCAGGGATTTTATCTAAAAATCTTCAATACTTCACCCTTCCCCAGGTGGCTAGAGGGTAAGAAAAAATAATTCTGAAGTAATTTCACCTGCAGTCTGATGGCGGGGTGGGGTGCGTGGCTCGTTTCCTGTTTTGAAGCCCAGCTTGTAAGCGAGAACCCAGACCCCAGGGGCTCTCACCGAATGAGGCAATGCCACCGGTGGTCTCCGTGTGATCATTCAGCAGCAAACCCCTGAGTCTCCAGGTAAAACAGACACGGGTCATCTCTCTGTTGTATGCAGGCGCTGATGCGATTTAAAACGCTTTCAGTATGATGGATGCAAACACATGCCTTTTTATTTCTGAAACAATTTCCAGAATATTAGATTAAAAACTGAACAAAGGCAACGAAAAATAAAATTGCTCATTATCCCACCACCTAAAGATAGTCACTATTATCACTTTGCTATATTCCCTTCTAGGGTTTTCTCAGCGCATACATAGTAGTGACTTTGCTGGACACTTACTTTATTTTATATCCTGATACTTTTTTTTTCTCAATTAAAATGATAGATTCTTGCTACTATACTTTTCAAATCGCTATGAGGAGCTTGTATTATTTCAGAATAAAAATTAACTTTATTTTAGGGAAAATGAAAAAATGTTACAGTGTGGGTAACTTTATTGTTTGCATGCAGTTGATCAAAAGCATTCCTTTGTTTAGCAAAATAAAACCCTTGAGTCTTTTAGCATGGAATGTTTGAAATTATCATGAAATGGTTTCTAATTTGGCAATGAATTTGGGAGATTAAGAAAACTCTCATTTAGATAACACTGGTAGCTTTCTAAAATATTTATATATAGTTAATATTACACTTCCTGTCTGTGCATCTCTAAAATGGCAACACCTCATGGAAAAGCAGTAAAAATTGCTGCATTGGGCTAAGATCAACCCCTAATGAAATTGTATTGGCTAATATTTGAACAGCTTTGTTTTGTTAATGAAACTTTAAATGTGCATTGTGGATTTCATTTTCTTAGTGAGCTAACACTTCTCAAATTTGGACTCCTTTATTTCATTTAAAGAATCAGTACAAGGTGTCTTCAATAAATCAGGACTATGATTGACAATCTACCCAGAAAGATTAGGCAATTGGGGCAATGCCCCCCCCCAAACCCCAATTATTGCCTTTGTTCTTACAAATGTGTTTAAATCTATTTCTGTTAATTTACAATTTGAAAGGTGGGTGAGGAGCAGAGTTTGAAAAATAGATTACTGTCTTCATTAATACAGGTTTGACCTACAAAGTCTTCACGTACTTAATGATTAAAAACCAAAGTACTAAATAATAAATTATAAGAATTTATAGGAGTCATCATCTTGAAATTAGCTTACTGAATGTTCTTATTATAATAAATCTGAGTGGGTGTCTAATTTAGTGTTGGCTGACTAAAATTATATGTTGCAGGCAGGAAAAAAAAACACTTTTGTTTGAAGACAAATACAGTGAGTTTAATCGTGGGTGACCTGAAAGGCACCTATCTTTCGTTCTGTTCACATCACAGAAACTTTGGTGAAACTGGTTGAATGAAGATGGATTCCAGTTTGTGAATCTGGCGGACAGTAAAATTTCCCCAGGCCTTGGGTGTTTGTGTTAACACTTCCTGTCAGAGCTGCAGCCCACAGAGGAGCTAATCAAGCAGGGAAGACCACCTCTGCTCCCCTTGTTTCAAGTCTGTGCGGACCTTCTCATTTTCTAGGTAGAAAGGTGTTTTTGTTTGTTGGGGGAAAGGGGAGGAAAGATGGACATTACCCATCACTCCCTCTTCTGTGCCTCCTTCCCTCATGCTGTGTGGGTCAGCGAGGATATTTCTAGCCGCTGACAGTTACTCTCTGGGCCTTCACTCTGGGGCAGTCAGATCCTGGGCTAAGATCAGGAGCTAAGGGAGTATTTAGGACTCACTCCTCACACTCAGGTAGCTCTGGGTTTTATGGAAGACAGACTTGGGAACAAAGAAATTAAAACCAGCTTTGTATGGAACACTAGGCGCATACTCAAGGTAGAAAACAGGGAGTGACTACCTTCATCTCCGGGGGGCAAGGCGGGTAGTAAGGGTAGGTGTTTTCTAGAAAAGGAAAGACCAGTGGGAGTTTATTAAGAGGAGAGGGTGGCCAGGACACATGAATTTGGCAGAATGTTCGGCATGTGAAGGGTGTGCAGGGACGAAACAGAAAGTCTGTCTGGGCCACTAGAAATACTATTTGGGGGGCACAAAGGGCCAGAACAGGGTGATCAAGGATGATAAGGGCTTAGGCCATGAACACATGGTGAAGGACCTTGCAACAGCCCTGGACTTAGTTTGTGGGAGAGAGAGGGACACGGAAGGTGTTAAAACGGGGTTATACTAACTTCACATTGAAGTAGAAATAGAGTAATTCTCTTCCAGGTGCCATGAGAAGCTGGTATATAATACAGTGATTTTTTTTCAAATTTAGTATCTTGTGATATAAAATACAAGCAAAAAAAGACATACACACATATTCAGTGTACACATACACTTCAACAATTTACCCCAAATATACAAAGAGTTTTTGTAAATCTAAAAGAAAAATAATGGACTTCCTAACAGAAAATATGAACAAAGTCAATGAATGGGAAATTCCCTGAAGAAAACTGACGAACATGAAAAAAGCCTCAATCTCATTTTTAATTCATGGACATGGAAATTAAACAATGAGACCTTATTCTGTGGCAGGACACTGACAACACTTAAGATGGTGGCTTCCATATTGGTGAGTAAGTGGGGCACAAAAAGGTGTAAGGAAGACTTGTCCTCCATCTGGTCCGAATAGAATCTTCGGGCATGAGGTACCTCGCAGCCTCCTTCCTGATAAATTGCTTAAGCAATTTTCTGATAAACTTTAATGGGATTAAGACTTGTTCTGAAACAGCAGCTACCCATCTAGCCAGCTGACTATCAGTCAGGAGTCTAGGGACCTCAAACCAAACGTTCCTTTTTCTTTGTATCTAGCCTACTGTTGGCTATCTTATCACTCCACTTCCCTACAAAACGTCTCCACCAAGAATGAATCTTTGAATTGATCTGCTCGAAGCCTTTTCCCTTGTAGCAAAACTGTAATAAAACTTTGATTCATGCTCATAACTAGACTTTCTAAAAAGTTTTTCTTAACGGGGAAAAGGACACATTCTATTAAAAGGAGGATAAATTATTTTTGGTCATTTTGGAGAGCAGGTTGGCAGTTTTAACACAAGCCAAGCATACCTTTTGATTAAGCAATTTCATTCTAAGCCAGAAAATACAGAAATACTTGAATAAATGTCCAAGGTCTTGCAATTAGAAGAATCAATGATCTTTTTAGCATTATATACATATATTCACACATGTTATTATTATGTGTCACATATTATATATTCATACATGCATTTATTTGCTTATTTATGTGTATATTTATTTAATCTGTGATTTCTGAATTCCTATCAGCAGGGTAATGTTCAATTGAGTTACGGTTTCCACAGCTTTAAATCTGCATAGCATAGAAAGATATTAAAAAGATCTAAATATACATATTTAGAATATATGTGTATTTATATATGTAATGACTGCCTGAGCTATACAACATTGAGAAAAAGCAAGTTGCAGAACAATACACCTATTATGAGATCTTGTTTTTTTTAAAGAAAGTCATACATGTGCCTGAATGTTCTGTGTCTCTTTGCATAGTTTGTAATGTGATCTGAGAGTGTAATAATACACAGTAACATTTACAGTGGGATCCCCTTCACAGGAAGCGTGGGAGATGAGAGGACTTTGTGGAGGGTGGAACTTTTTGTTCCGCCGGGACCCCACAACATTCTCATGCCTGCCTTGCAGAGAAGCAGGGTGCACTGACCTCCAGTCGGTTCAACTGATTTCAGTGTTTGTTTGCCATGCAGAATGCTTGGGATGAGATTAGGGGAAAGGCAAGTGGAAAAGCCAGGAATAAATTTGATTTTTTTCACCCCCTGCTGATTTCCACCTGGCCCTTTTCTTCTTGTCGCTGCCACACCCCTCACCCCCCACCCTCAGGCCCCGCAATTTCTAATTAATTAGAAGAGCCATGCCTTCCAGAAAAGAGCAGACGTCCCTTTGGGAATTCACCAGGAAGAAGTGGGTCTTGTGGAGAAAAGGAACCCTTTTCTTTAGTATTAAAATTAATTAGAAATGGAATGTGTTAAAGCTCATTTTTATCATTAGCACCCATTCCAGAGGGCCAGTGACTGTTGGTAAAACTTTAGATTTCTTCTGTTACTATAGATTTGGTATTGGGTTTGAGGGTTCAACATTTTGTGTGCCAGTCCCTAAAACTCATGATTCTCTGTGACTCTGTTGGGTTAGGGGAGGAGACAGTAATATCATACTAAGTAATGTGTTCTTGACCTCCTGTGTTGGGGAAAATAATAGCTGGGAAATATTGATAGTTCTTTTCAAAGGAAGAAAATCAGTATGGGAACAAGTTAATGTGATGTAATACTGAAAATTTCGTTTTTGCTTTTAAAAAAACAGTGTTCGATACTTGCCCTCTTTTAAAAATCTGTAAAATTGTTGAAATAAAATATCTGGAATTATTGAAAAAGTAGAAAACTTAAATGCACCATGTTTCCACATCCCCATGTTTTCTGATCAAGGTTGTAACACCCAGTGCATGGCTAAAGTTTATTTTTGGTAGTAAGATTTTGCGAATGATTTGGTTGTCAGTTTTGGCTATTGTGTTAGTATATTAGTTGGGATTCTCCAGAGAAATAAAACCAATATCATCCATCTGTCTATATATAAGAGAGATTTATTATAAGGAATTGGCTCACCTGATTATGGAGGCCAAGAAGTTTAGATCCAGGAGAGCTGGTGGTATAGTTCAAATCCAAGTCCAAAGGCCTGAGAAGCAGGATAGCCAATGTTGTCATCTCTAGTTCATGCATGAGTCGAAGGGCAGGAGAAGACCAGTGTCCAGCTCACAAAGAGCAGGAAGAGTATGTTCCTCCTTCGACAGATTGGATGAGGTCCACCCACATTGTGCAGGGCAGTGTGCTTTACTCAGTCTGTTGATTAAAATGTTCATCATAACGACACACATTTGCAGACACACCCAGAAATAAAGTTTAACCAAATATCTGGGCGCCCCACGGCCCAGTCAACATGACGCATAAGATTAACCATCACAGCGGTGATGTCAAGTAAGATTTATCTTAGAAATAATGGGCAGGTGCACCAACTGCTGTTCCCCTTGGTGGCTTTCTTTATCAATGAGGCTCTTCAGACTCTCTCAGCCTCCTGTTCTTAACTGTGGACCTTGAAGAAGGGCCTCTGGGGTGTCTTAGAATCCTCTGAAATAATATGCAACATTATACCTTATTTGCACTTTTCTGGGAAGAAGGTCCTTGTCTTTCATCAGATCCTCTAAGGGCCCATTGGCCTCTGCTGATTTAGTATCACCACTTGAAGCCATCATTAGTCCTGGTGACCTTTCCTCTTTCTGGTGCCTTTTGTGAGGGGGGCCTAAAAGTGAGCCCCGGACTGTAAGCTCTTCCCAGGCAGAGGGGAAGCCTGTTAATTCACTCAGCATTCCTGGAGCACAGCGCAGTGCCTTGCACCCAGCAGGTACTCAATGAGGATGTATGCATCGACAAACCAGCTGGCAAGTAAACAAGCAAATGGTCACTGTGCTAGTTTTCTATTGCTTCATCAAGAAATGCTCAGACTTAGCAGTTGTAGGGCGTTGAATGGGAGCCTGCCAGAAGACATATCCACGTCCCATAAATGCTGTCACACAGTATGTGGCCTATTGTATCTGGTTTCTTTCACTTAGTGTAATGTTTCCAAGGTTCACCCGTGGTTGGAGCATTTGTTAGTATCTTGTTCCTCATAAGCTTGAATGATATTCCATTGTATGGATATACAACTTGTTTATCCAGTCCCCTGTAGATGGATCTTTGTGTTATTTCCACTCTCTGACTAATATGAATAGAGCTGCTCTGAACATTTGTGGGCAAGTTTCCACTCAGACAACTATTTTCAATTATTTTGGATATATGAGGTCTGTCCGGAAAAAGTCCAACCATTGTTAATCTAATGAGAACGGTTTGCGTGACATTGATATAACCTGGCAGCCAAGAAAAGTGGACTGGAATGTGCATGTGTGAATGACGACTTCACGGCGCTACTCAGTGGGGTGGTGGATGCCGTTAAATGAGCACGTGTACTGTGTGGCCATCCCATTCAAAATGACTGAGTGGGTAGAGCAACACATCTGCATGAAATTTTGCATTAAGCTTGAACATTCCTTCGCAGAAACTATCCAGATGATTCACAAGGCCACAGCTATGGGCAACTAGTTATTGGCAGCTTCATCATGACAACATGCCCACTCATGCATCATGTCTCATGCAGAGGTTTTTAGTGAAACATCAAATCCCCCAGGTGGCTCAGCCCCACTACAGCCTGGATTTGGTGCCCTGCGACCTCCCACTTTTCCCAAAACTAAAATTGCCTTTGAAAGGGAAGAGATTTCACCTTTAACAACAATAGAAGGGAAGGAAGGAAGGAAGGAAGGAAGGAAGGAAGGAAGGAAGGAAGGAAGGAAGGAAGGAAAGATTAATTTCAGGCCATCAGTGAGATTCAGGAAAATATGATGGGGCAGCTGATGGCAATTGGGAGAACTGTGTGATGTCCCAAGTTTCCTACTTTGAAGGGCACTGAGGCATCATTGTCCTGTGTGCAATGTTTCTTGTATCTTGTATCTTCTTCAAGAAATATCTCTATTTTTCATATTATATGGCTGGATACTTTGGATATCTAGGAGTAGAATGGTTGGGTCACATGGAAATTCTGTTTAACTTATCAAGAAGCCCTCTTATTAATTTTTAATGTAGAATATTTGAAGATTATACAAAATGGAGCCTTTTCACTTGACAGAATGTTTTTTTTAAGATGGGAATTTCACACTTCTTAGGACCTCAAGATAAAAATAGCAGAAAGAATACTGATTTGATCTTGACTTGGAAGGAAAAGACTCAGTAACACTCTGCCATGTCTTTGCCACAATACATGCCTCTGGATCTCCCCATTCGGGTGGCAGATGAGGTCATTCTCATGCCATCTCTATAGACCTTCGGACACCACTGTGTCTAAATGAGCATCATGACCTGGAGGATGTGGTTTATTTTATTTTATTTTTATTGAATTTATAGGGTGACATTGGATAATAAAGCTTTATAGGTTTCAGTGTATAGTTCTATAATATATCATCTGTATATTGTGTTGTGTGTTCACTGCCCCAAGTCAGAAAATTGTAAGACACTAAAGAAGGAAACCGAGGAAGATTCAAATGCATGTAAGTACATACCATGTTCATGGATAGGAAGAGTTAATATCATTAAAATGTCTATACTGCCCAGAACAATGTGTAGATTCACTGCAATTCTTATCAAGATATCAATGATGTATTTCACAGAATTAGAACAAATATTCTAAAAACTTATGTGGAACCACAAAAGACCACAAATAGCCACCACAACCTTGAGAAAGAAGAATAAAGTTGGAGGAATCATGCTACCTGTTATCAAACTATACTGCAAGGCCATAGTAATCGAAACAGCATGGTACTGGCATAAAGATTAGACATATAGATCAATGGAACAGAACAGAGAGCTCAGAAATAAACCCACACTTTTATGGTCAATTAATATTTGACAAAGGAGGCAAGAACATATAATGGGGTTCCTTCCTATTTTGTTATTTATCTTTTGCTACAGATAGGGTATTCAATAAATGATGTTAGGAAAATTGGACAGATAAGTGCAAAAAATGAAACTAGACCACCTTCTTACACTGCATACAAGGATAAACTCAAAGTGAATTAAAGATTTCAGTGTTAGACTTGAAGCCGTAAAACTTCTAGAAGAAAACATAGGCAGTAAGATCTCGAACATTTCTCGTAGCAGTATTTGTTCTGATATATATCCTATGGCAAGGAAAACAAGAGAAAAAAATAAACAAGTGAGACTACATCAAACTAAAAAGTTTTTGCACAGCAAAGGAAACCAATAAAATGAAAAGACAACCCACTTAATGGGAGAACGAATTCACCTATGATACATCTGATAAGGGGTCACTGTATTTTGCATATACAGTATTCACTTTTTGCCCAAATTTTTGAGGGAAAAATAAGGGTGCACAATATACATGGGTATAATGAGTACATACCATGGATATGATAATAGATGTAATAATCCTGTGTATAACACACACAAAAAAGTGGGTGCACATTATACACAGCAAAATGTAGGAAATATCTAAAATTTATAAAGAACCTATAAAACTCAACACCCCAAAAAATATCCAATTAAAAAATGGGCAAATGACCTGAGTAGATAACTTCTCCAAAGAGGACATACAGATGGCCAATAGACATATGACAATAGGATGATCGCCTCTAATCATCAGAGAAATGCAAATTAAAACCATAATGAGATATCCCCTCACACCTGTCAGAATGGCTACCATCGATAAATCAACAAACAAGTGTTAGCAAGGCTGTGGAGGCAAGGGAACCCTCATGCACTGTTGGTGGGATGTGGTTTTTAACAAGGCTGAGCACGGCCTCCATAGCAATAGCGTAGATTCGGGCTGTGGTTAGTGAGGTTCTGCAGTCACAGCGCTGAGATTTCCCCCGGAGCCATGCTCTGAGCGCAGGGCCCGGCACATAGTACATGATCACTGAAATCACTGACTCTTGGCTGAATAAAAGCAGGTTCACCTTAGTGTTTCTTCAGCACTGCATTTTGGAAAACTAATGTTTTAATGTGTTAAAATGAACACCCTACATTTTACAGTGGTAGGAATTGTGCGTATGTGCAGATGTAGGTATGTTTAAGGGCTGGATTTAGGGTGCAGTCGGGTGTTTTTTTGCCTTGACTTTGATTCAAACCCTGCCTCTCCTTTTTGTAGGAGCACTTTGCCAATTCATAGATACTCTCTGAACCTCCATTTCCTTCGCTGCAAAATGCCAGTACAAATGCCCTGCTGTGCTTCCTGACATTGCTACGAGGATAAGTCGAGGCAGGAGTTGTGCCAGGCCAGAATAGGTATTCAACCAATCATATCTATTTTGAAAAATAAAAACACTTTTCTTTCTAAGCTGAAGGTGCTAACATTTCAGGCAGAAAGGCAAGTACAATTACACCATTCAGAGTGTTTGTGAGTCTTTCGTTACATAGATTTTTCCATCTAGCTCCTGGTTTATCTTTTCCTTAATACCTGTATTAATACCCAGGACTCCTTCTGCCAGTCTCCCTAGCAGAGACATAAATCAGAGCCTGCAATTTCGCAAGTGCCTTCCTCTACCTCCAAGAGCCTGCCGGAGGGAGCCATGGTCAGATTCTAAGTGGGCCTTTCAGCCTCCCTCCCGTTGAGAGCCTGAGACATAATTAACCTGCAGTGACTGTGACTCCTTCTTTAAAGGAAAGCTGTAGCAAGGGAAAAAACATTGAAACTGATCAAGACGTTCCATGCTATTTTTTTTCTTGCACGTCAACTGCGTGGGTGCCTCTTGTTCCTCTGTCCTTCGGGTTAGTAAAATCAAGACCAGTTGCTGAAGCTAGGAGCCATCAATAAAAGTTAATGTACCACAGGAAATTGGAAGGGGAACAAAATCACTTAGGTGTTCAGGGCCACCCAGCTACCGGTGCATTCCCTGAGAGCTGGTCGGCTCCTGGCAGTGTTTTTGTTGCCCTGGCTTGCAACTTAGTGTTATTTTGATCAAGGACAGTGGCAGTAAATGAGGAATACACTGTTCCCAACCATGGCCTATCCAGGGAAGTGGGGGTAATGTAGGGTAATGTACCTGGAGGTAGGACCATATCCAAATCACTGATGCTTCAAGTTTTTCTTCAAATAGGAGGGTCAGTAGGTGGCCACATGCATCCCCAGGGTTTTGGTGCAAACTCTTTATTGGTCTAAAGATTCAAATATGTCCCCTGGGCATGGGCTGCATGAATGTCACAGCCAAAAGATTTTAAATTTGTGTTTTTTCATAAAGACTCTTACTGCAAACTGGATCTAGTCCTGGGTTCTGAGTTCAGAGAGGAAGAAGCCTTGAGTAAATGTCCACAATTGAAGAAGGGTCTCATTCCATTATGTGCTTGGCTCATTAATGGTTAATAATGAGGAGGGGGGTCAATGACAAGAACCTTAGGGAGGATAAAGCAAAGAAAATGTCTAAGAGTCCCCCTGGCATCCTGCTTAGATGGGATTAATCAAGAATTTTCAGTACAAAGAAAAACCGAGTGGACATCTTTGCCGGCTTAGAAGAAGAAAAGAATGCCGTCCGCATACATTTTCATATTGGTTGATATAATCTGTTGTAGAAATGAGTCTGAGGTTCAGGACTCTCTCTTGCATATACTGCCGTGACTCTTCATAATCTGCAGCCATTGCAGCATCCAATCTAAAGGTAGGGAAACTGAGATCCAGAGAAGTTAAACACATGACTTCAGGTCCCAGAGTGTTAGAATGTGAGTTGCAGAACCAAGTTTCTCAAATAGCTCTTCTGGGCTCCTTTCTCAACTCATAGCCACTGTAAAATGAATTCCAGACCAGGCACATCCCCTGGGAGAGCTCTAAGCAAAAAGACTGGCCACACCAAGAATTGTGAGGGTGTAGAAGAACTGGAACTTTACAGTGTTCTGTAAAAAGTTAAACATACACCAATCGTAGGACTCAACAACTCCACTCCTAGGAATCTGCATGAGAGAAATGGAAACAGGTCCACACAAAGGCTTGTATACGGATGTTCAGAGCAGCATTATTCACGACAGGCAAACACTGGAAACAGTCCAAACGGCTGAGCAAACGGGGCACTGCCACACAGTGGAATATTACTCAGCAGTAAAAAGGAACTAACTGCTGAGACTGTTAATAACATGGACAGACCTCAAAACCATCATGCTGAGTGAAAGAAGCCAGTCACAAAGACCACATAGCGTCCAATAATATTTATGCGAAGTGTCTAGAAACGATCACTCTATAGAGACAGAAAGCAGGGCTGGAATGAGTGGGGTGATTGAAAATGGACATGAGGGAACATTGGGGGTGATAGAAATGTTCTCAGAGTGGATTATGGTGATGGTTGCACAACTGTATAAATTTACTAAAAATCATCAAACTATGCACTTACAGTGGTTAAATTGTATGGTGTGAAGATTACACTTCAATAAAATCATTAAGAAAATGAATTCCAGGGCCATTAAGTCAGTTGGCAGAGCCAATAGCTACAGGGACAAAGGAACATTTTCACTAAACGTATTTAATAAGCAAACTCTGCTGCCATCTGCCCACCAGTTTAGCAGGATTTACTCTGAGACCGAAGAGGAAGAGACTGGAGTGAACAGCCCTTGGGGCAAATGTTTGTGGGCGCTGAGACACTACACACCCTCAAACTCACATGTCCTGTCCCCTTAAAAAGTGAGTGTGGGGGGTCTGCCAGGGGTGGGGGGTGTAGCCACTCCAACGTGTGTGCAGCCTGGTTCTCCTTCTTCTTCAGCGTGTCTCTACATCCCTCTAAAAACGGCACTTCTTTTTCCTCGGAGAACACACCGATGCACACACGTGCACTTTAGCAAAAAAGGACAGGAAAGGAAAACTAAGTTTTTAAAGGAGAAAGCTTACAATGACGTATAATCCTATCACTTAGAGATCACTGTAAACATTTATATAATTATATATTTACATTAGGTTACATTAGCTGAGACTAATTATCTATGAACTAGTATAGATGATTACAATTACATATAGATTTTGGCCAACCTTCAGCTGTCCTACGAAGGCACTGCGGACTCTGGGGGAGGGCTGGTGGTCCGAGGCTTCCTTGGTCCTGAGGATGCCAGTCCGCGTGGAGCCCTGCCTGGGCCCCCATGCCCACTTACCTGGCTTCCACTCTGTGACGCTGCCACACTCACACAGGTTTTTCCCAAGTTCTGGTCTCATTTTACACTTGGCTGGACTATAGCCAATAACAGGTTTATACCCAAGAGGCGTGCACACCTCGCCCTCCTACCTCATCCAGTAACAATTTAGATCAAGGATGCAAAATAGGATTCATTTCGTAACGCAAGACACGTTGCTTTACCAGCCAATGGCAGCAGTGTTGTTGAAGAGGATTTGGAAGCAGCACATAATAGGTTGCAAATTTTTCTGTACGCTCATGGATGTGGGGAGCGGTGGCCTACTTTCAATGCATCCTCCATGCTGATTTAGATGAATTAGTGCTGCATAGTTGTAGATTTTTATTTTCTAAACAAAAATAGGAATTGCTCCCAGATAGCCTCTTAGCAGAGCCAAAATCCAGTAGAAGAAAGGCTTAGCCATTTAGTTTTGGAGTGAGTTCATATAGTATGTTGATTTCCATCTTACAGGGTCTCTTTTCTGAATAACTGAGGGGCCACCGCATTTGGAGAACGTGTCATTTGCCATTTACGTCATATCTCAGGAGTCTGTTCTGTGGGCCCACAGGCTTCGAGAGCTGAGTGACGCAGACCACAATCTCCTGGGCTGATGTGTCTTCCCGTCCTCCATGGGGCTTCTTAAGTCAGCTGCAGGTCATTGATCAAAGTACCTACCTGCCACCCGTCCATAAGGAAGGCCAGGTCTAAGTGCTGTGTCATCAAGCAGGGAGGGGAAACCCTTTGCTTCTGTAAACCAGAGGCAGGTGAGAGGCTTCCCCAGGGCTCTCTCCATGTGCGTACAGGTCTCTGGCTTCCGTTTCGTTTGGTGACAGTGACGGAGATGGCAACGACCGAATGCATGGACCCACGTCATGTCTGTCCAGTCTAAGAATTCTAAGCTTTTTTTAAAAAAATAAATATTTATGTTTTTAAATAATTTTAATTTAACTACCATTTAAAAGAACAACATTAACTTTTAGTAAAGTATGGTTTTAATACGTTTCACTCACTTTAAAATACAAATACTTTTCTCAATGTTTCAGAGAGTTGTGTCTCATGCAAAGCCCATATTCTATATGCATGTACAATATTTTTCTCTTAAAATGTTTCAAACTACAAATATTTCTACACATGAAAGCATATAGAACTGTGTACATGTTCAGAATTACAAGCTTTTTAAGTTTTAGAGCCACAAGGACCCACTAGAAGACACTTCCTCTGGCCTTCCCACTTCACAGATGGACACACTGAGGGCCAGGCCTGGCCAACTCACCATCAGGTTGATGACCAGAGCAGACAGTGTCTCCTGATGTGTGGTTCGGTGTTCAATTTCAGGTACCAATTGTCTCTATGCTTTTCTAAAAAATCTGATCTTTTACATATGTAATTCCCCTTCCTCTTTTCTCCTAATCTCCTTCCTCATCCCAACCTGTTTAACCAGTGCTTATAAATCTGAAACTGCCCACCCAGTTCTGCCTGAGTGAGACCTCCAAAGTCCCAGCAGCCAGGCTCCTACAGATTCCTGGTTATGGTTAAATCTTCAGGGAAATCAATTTCTAGCTAAAACAATTAGAGGCATTACCCCCAACTGCACATGGAAGCAACTTAGCATTTGCTGAATATCAAATGAATGATCAAGTGGCATTTTGACGATGAATGTGATGATTTCCAACATTCCTGTGGCTTTTTTTCTTTAATGAGGCAGCCAGGAATGATAACCCCAACTGCTGTCATGAGACAGGAAGAGAGGGGATCTCTTCCCCTATGCCTTTGTCCCCACGCTGGCAACCTGTATGCACTGCTGAACTTCCTGAATAACCGTGCCTGGGAGGCAGGAGGAGGGAGCGGATGAACTTGAGCCTGGATGCCTGGATTAAAGCCTTGACATGATGTTTGCAAAGCACCGGGGGACAGCTGAATGGTTGGCATAAGCTTTGATTAAGCTCATGGCTCTGTTCACCGCAATTTCCAATGCTTCCACACTCGGGTTTTCCAAGGTGATCTGTTAGCGGCAGGTGACCAGTTCACCCTTGGATGACTCTGGAGCCGCGGTGACAGTCCCATTTAACCCAAATTGAGGCTTACCAGAAAACCAATCAGGAGGCAGGCTCCAGCCTCTCAACCTGTTTTCTTCCAGTCGTGTCCTGTGGAGAGGCTGGCTGTGGCCTTGCCGCCCTTTCCCAGAATGCCCCTCTTCAAAGGCCAACTGGTGAGAAGGGAGCAATCTGTGACCCATGGCGCAAAACTCCATCCGCCCTTCTAGCCAGCCTTTGAAGTGCATTCTAAGACACTCTATTGCATGTCCCATCCGATGAGGAATTAAAAAGGAAGAAAACTGAGCTCTTCTGTTCATAATTGCTTTCAGAGGTAATGTGGTGAGACAGTAACAGTGCAGACTCCAGAGCCAGGCTGCCTGGGTTCAAATCCTGGCTCCACTGTTACTGTAAGAGCTTGGCAAGATCGCTCAGTTTCTCTAAGTCCCAGTCTTCTCATAAGTAAGATGGGCATAATGAAACAATGCAGAGAAAAGGTCTGTTGCCAAGTAAGCACTCAACAATTTCATTGTTAAAACTATTGCTAATATTGTAATTATGAAATTAGTCACCTTGTTTTAAAGAAGGCGGTTGAAGCAGAAGCCAGGTCTAGCAGTGAGACGGTGAGTTAGAATGGGAAATAAAGAGCCTGTGGCACTCCGCAGCCCTGGTGTCTGCGGCCTTGAACACGTGCAGCAGCCTCTCTGAGAGGCAATTCTTTTCCTTTTCCTTTTCCTTTTTCTAGGTGAATATGAACTGCAGTGCTCTGGGGCACATGGTAGGAATTCCCTCAGTTCCCGTTTTCTTTCTCTCATTCTTTTTCCTCCATCTTACCCTTGCTTGGATCCCATGCTGGGGGCCACAGCACACGCTGTCCCCAGTCGTTCTCTGAGTGCCTCCCGCTTTGTCCTCCAAAGGCAGCATCTTGGTTGTTCTTACAGTGTTTACCTCACACACAAATCCCCATCCGAGCACTGGTCCTCTTCTGTTTCTGATCTGGGAGTCTTGGTTACATGGGTGTATTCGGTTTGTGGAGAATTTGAGATGCACACTTATTGTATGTGTCTTTTCTGCCTGTACTCGTACGTTGTGCTTCCATAAAAAAGATTTGGAAATCTATTGCAGGTGGAGGGATTCGAATATCATTAGTTGCTGACCTATGGCTCCTAATTGGCATCAGGAAGGGACTGGCTCCTATTATCTGGGTTCTGGTCATCACCCTTCAAATTTACTGCCTCCTTACACTGATGTTTCTTTTTTAAATCACAGCACAAATATTTACCATCTAGCAGAAGCAGTTAGAATGCAAGTCGTCCGGCCAATTATACACTCAGCCTTTGGCAGAGATCTGTTCATTTACAGTACTTGGAGGGCTCCTCGCCTCTGCCAGGCCCTGAGGTTAGGCCCTGGGACTGTATCGGGAGAAGCAAGCACAGGTAAGGTCCCGGTCCCTCTGGACACTCCATTCTGGTGCCACTGGCAAAGATACCACATACCACCCAGAGCAGTCAGCATGCCAGGTGCTCCGAAGGTAAAGAAAGAGACTCCCTGAGAGCACAGGGACACGCCCATTGCTGTAGGGAAGGGGACCCTGCTTGAGAGAGAGAAGGGCTGGCCATGTGGGCGAAGCAGGCCAGAAAGAACAGCATTAGCTAAAGCGTCAGAGTCTTGCTCCCTGAATTGCAGTTCTGGTTCTGCCACCTACCAACTGGGTCACTGTCAGAAAGTCAGAAAGTCACTGGGGGTCTGTGAGCCTGAGCTAAAGCCTGCCCAGGGGCTGCCACGGTGTCTGGCACACAGGGCAACTCGACGTTATCAATGGCCAAAGGTGGCTGGATGCTGTCACTCAGGGTGTGGATGGCAAGTGAGCAGAGGATATGGGCAGTGGGTCATGGAGAAACAGTGTATGTAGAATAATTTTTCTGTCTTTCTTTTCTATTTCTGGGTAAACATAGTTACTCAGTAAGGTAATCATGGGATGGCAGGACATCTACTTAGACATTCCAAGCACAATCTTGTACATAGCAGTGAATTAGGTGGAGACCCAAGACTGGAAGGGATTTCCATTGAAGCTCTCTATGGGAGGTGGTAAAATGATCCCTACACACCTCAGTTAGGCCGGGAGCTCTCCTTCAAGCACACAGATGCGACCATAAAAAAGCATGTGTTTGAGCCATACAGCTCCACCCTCGTGGCTTCCCATTCCATGAATGCCTTTGGGCAGTCAGCTTCTTAAAGGAATCTTTCCATGCTTCTGAGAATATGATTAATTTCCAGTAAGATGGTTTAAACACACTGGCTTTTCCTGCCCAGTGGATTCAATGGATTCTGTAGAGGCTATGGGGCTGGCTGTTCACTTCTCGATTTGAATTCTGAGGTGGTGGAAGGTGGCATGAGATGAGGCAGCCCAGAGGACCTTTCGGAGGAAGAGCCAACTCTAATTTTATTGCCCTGTGTTCACTGCTTCTCTAGGTCTCTACCGCTCCTGGTAAATCAAGTAACAAATTTCTGTTAAAGACCTCAGTGCACTGGCCCCAGTGGCAGCAGCTTGCTTTCCACGCTGTTCTCTACGTTTATTATGCTCTTAGTGTATGAGGGTTTTCTGGTGTCTGTTCCAAATTAGCATTTCTCTAATTTTCAAGCGTCTGCTCTGCCTGGCTGAGGTTATTTGTTTGTTTGTTTGTTTGTTTATTTTTTTAATTATATTTTATTGATTATGCTATTACAGTTGTCCCATTTCTCCCCCATCACTCCCCTCTACCCTGCACACCCCCTCCCACCCACATTCCCCCTCTTAGTTCATGTCCATGTGTCATAAGTTCTTTAGCTTCTACTCTTCCCACACTATTCTTGCCCTCCCCTGTCTATTTTCTACCCACTGTCTATGCTACTTATTCTCTGTACCTTTTGCCCCTCTCTCCTCCTCCCACTCCCCTGTTGCTAATCCTCCATGTGATCTCCATTTCTGTGTTTCTGCTCCTGGTCTATTTGTTTGCTTAGTTTGCTTTTGTTTTAGGTGTGGTTGTTAATATCTGTGAGTTTGCTGTCTTTTTACTGTCCTATTTTTTATCTTCTTTTTCTTAGATAAGTCCCTTTAACATTTCATATAGTAAGGGCTTGGTGATGATGAACTCCTTGAATTTGAACTTATTTGAGAATCGCTTTATCTGCCCTTCCACTCTAAATGACAGCTTTGCTGGGTAGAGCAATCTTGGATGTAGGTCCTTGCCTTTCATGAGTTGGAATACTTCTTTCCAGCCCCTTCTTGCCTGTGAGGTCTCTTTTGAGAAATCAGCTGACAGTCTGATGGGAACTCCTTTGTAGGTGACTGTGCCCTTATCCCTTGCTGCTTCTAGAATTCTCTCCTTCATTTTAATCTTGGCTAATGTAATTATGATGTGCCTTGGTGTGTTCCTCCTTGGGTCCACCTTCTTTGGGACTCTCTGAGCTTCCTGAACTTCCTGGAAGTCTGTTTCCTTTGCCAGATTGGGGAAGTTCTCTTTTATTATTTGTTCAAATAAGTTTACCACTTGTTGCTCTTCCTCTTCCCCTTCTGGTACCCCTATAATTCGGATGTTGGGACATTTAAAGATGTCCTGGAGGTTCCTAAGCCTCTCCTCAGTTTTTTGAATTCTTGTTTCTTCCTTCTTTTCTGTTTGGTTGTTTGTTTCTTCCTCTGGTCCACTCCATTGATTTGAGTCGCAGTTTTCCTCCCATCACTATTGGTTCCCTGTGCGTTTTTCTTCATTTCACTTATCGTAGCCTCCATTTGTTCATCTAATTTGCGACCAAAATCAACCAATTCTGTGAGCTTCCTAATCACCAGTGCTTTGAGCTGCACATGTGATAGGTTGGCTACCTCTTGGTCACTTAGATGAATTAGTTCTGGGGCCCTGATCTGTTCTCCTGTTTGAGCCATCCTTGGTTTTGGTTTTTTGTTGTTGTTTTTTTTGTTTGGTTGCGGCTGTTAGTGAGGGGTGGAGCCTTAGGTGTTCACCAGGGTGGGGCAACCCATTTGCTTGGTTGTGATGCTGGATGTGGAGGCGGGGTCTGAGAGGGAACAATGTCGCCTGCTCTGCTCTGGGATTCCAGTCCCTTCCGCTGCTTTCCCCAAGCAAATTGGGCCCTTCTGGTGCTGATTTCTGTGTGGGTGGGCTCGTGCACGTTCTAAGACCCCATGGGTCTCTCCAGCGAACTCTCCCATGAGGTTGGGACTCCCTCCCGGCACCCCTACCCCCACAAGTGTTCTCAATCAGTGCCCTTTAGGCTCTATGTCCCAGCGCTGGGGCCCTGGGCTGTGCAGTCTGTCTTGCTGCCCGTTTTCAACTGGTTTATCTGTGTGGGAATGTGTGACCATGGTCAGCCACCTTGTGCGCCTCATTTGCTCTGCTTGTTGCCTCCCTGTGCTCAGTAACCGCTGCCTGTGCGCCCGGGACCACCAGCTACTCTTTCTTACCTCCTGGACCCCTCTTTGCTGGCTGCCGACTCCGCCCCTCTTACTGGTCTGTGTGAACCATTGTCGGACTTCCATACAATTCAATCCTCTATCTGTTCTGTTGGGGTTTTTTTGGTTCTATATTTTTGTTGTCCTTAATCTTGGTTGTAAGAGGAGGTACAGTGTGTCTGCCTACACCTCCATCTTGGCCGGAAGTCCCTGTTTTTTTTTTTTTTTTTTTTTTTTTTTTTTTTTTTTTTTTTTTTTTTTTTTTTGTTTTGTTTAAATAGCAACTCTTTTGTCAGGCTTTACATTAAAGGGAAAGGGTGTGTGGGTTACTATTTAATCTTTTTTTTTCTATGTCTCTCCTGGCTGTGTAGAATTCACTTGGCCCATCTTCCTGACTCTCCATAGTCCTTATCTTGAGGTGGGTGTCCTCACACTCCAGTCCATTTCACCAGCCACCTTTTATAGCAGCTTACGAAGACAGAGGCAAAGCCATAAGCAAGACTTGGATTTTCTAAGCTACCTGGCAATTTCCTGCTTGATTACAACTCTGCACACCCTTTCAACTTGCTTGTCAGCCTAGGCTCTGCATGTCCTGGATAATCCTGCAATGGCTGACAGGCCACAGGTTTCTAGGGCATCTTATTTATTGTTTTTTTAAAAACAGGGATTCTTCTTCTCTCTTCTTGCTTTGTAGAAACTTGTTCCAGTTCTTTCTCCTGATACTCTTTAGCCTCTGAGCAACTGGGAGTAATCTCTCTCCCTTATCTAGTCCCACAGGTTTGCATCATTTTGAGTTATGCCACTTTGGGCCTCCTGTCCTCTCTTATTTTTATAAACAGACTTTGTGATAAAATATACACTACAGATGGGTAGTGTGCAGCCAACATACTCCCTTTTGTACTGAGAAAGTATTCATATTTCAACTATTTTACATGACTTCCTTGGTCATACTACCTTGTAATACTTTTATAAATTTTGGTTTACATTGTAACAGCAAAGGACACTTAAGGTTCTGTTTTACTCTTCCTTCTTGCACCAGCTCTCTTTAAAAGCAGTTCTAAAACTTTGTATTTTAAGGTTATACATACTGTACCATAGTCTAAGGAAAGGCTGTTTGTGGTCATGCTTCTCCTGCACTTTGGGTTTTGTCTAGATTTTACTCTGCTTTCCTTTGGTAAAAAGGATGAACTTCCCATTATTCTCATATGACAGAAACTCACCAATTCTCTGTGGTAACCAAGAAACAGATGCTGAATGTTTAACTTTAAAAAGAAGGAGTTTCAAGGGTAAGATCTGCTGTCTTGTGAATGTCAGAGAAGTTTTTCACTCCTTCCTTCTCTGTCTCCCACTCTCTTTAATTTCTTAATGCTTTTGACTTATTTTGCTTTGGATAATTTTCAAAGTACTGCTTCCCCCTAGAGATCTCTAAAAGGCAGAAGTTCTGGCTATTAAAGATTTGCCATTCTCAGAACAGCCCAGTTAGGCTACCCTCAGGTTATTTATAACTGGATTTTAGCTCAGAAAATTAACTAAAAGAAGATTAACCAAAAATCTAAAGGAAAACGCCTTAAACATCTCATCTATTATGCTGTGCTCAAACACTTATTTTCATCTTAACAGCTTGGTAAACCCAGCGGAATGCTCTTTCTAGTTTGGGGCATAAAATAAGATAACACTATGAATTCCTACAGGAAATCTTGTAACTCTACTTAAAATTAAGGCGTAAAGTATGAAAATGTGAGTTTCCTCCGTATAGTCTTATTGCTCTGCCTGTTAACTTAAGTGGTTCCCGTTTCTGCTGGATGGAGGAGCCCCAGGACATTTAAATGTCTCTTCTGGAAACAAATCCTTCTCCTTAAAAGCCCTCCCAGGTCAGGGCTGAGTCACGAGCTCAGATCAGTAATGGAGAAGGTCTTAACATTTAGACATTCTGTTCATCTTCTAATTTACCCAATAGCGGGAGGAAGCCAGAAAAGTTAGGCCTACTTTATCCATCTAGGACTTTGTTCATTATATTCTGTCTCGGGCTGATTGAAAGGCAAGGTCTTCCCAACAGCACAGAAGGGCCTTACTGTCTGCCTTGCCTGCTTCCTCTCCCTGTGACCTCTGCCTCCTCCCTGGGACCTCTGCCTCCTCCCTGGGACCTCTGCCTCCTCCCTCGGACCTATCTTCATCTTCTCTCCTCTCTTCTCCTTCTACTGCAGCCATTTCTCAAACATACCATGTCCCTGGGGCTTTGCCTCCGCTGTTCCCTCCACCTGGAATGTTACTCTCCGAATTCAGGGCTTAGCTCGAATGTCACTTTCTCACCGGAGTCTTTCCTGGCTGCAGGCTATAAAATGGTGCCCTGCCTCCAGACCCCTGTACCCCCTCTGCCTTCCCTGCTTTATGATACATCACATAGGTACAGGTGTAGACTTATTGGAGCTTTTTGTCTGTTCCCCTACCTTGCAGACTATAAGTTCATAAGTATTAGGGGTTTTGTCTGTTTTTCTCATTAGGGCCTGGAAGAGTGTTCAGCATGTGATTGATAATTAGTATTTGTTGGTTGACTGAATCTAGAAATATCCCTGGATATGTAATGTCCAACTCACTGTACCACAGTAACATGGCTAGTTTGATATGCAATTTACAGCCAAGCCAAACAGTCCAAAAAGTCAAGCGACTCACATAAGACCCTGCAGACAGTGGCCCAGATAAGGATTCACAACCAGCTCTGGATGTGCAGTTCCGGATGCCCCCATCTGCCCCTTAGGTGGGAGTGACTAGACCTGTTTTCATAGACTCCCGAGGATCCTTTCTCATTTGTCCCTGAAGCCAGAGAGGGAGCTCCCTGGGAACAAGGCCCTCTTAACACTTCTTAACGTACTCCGGACAGGCTCAAAAAGTATCCACGGGGGTTTTGAGCATCACAGCCCAGCTCTTGGGCAGCTCTCATCTGAGGAGGTGGTGGTGTGTGATGTTCAGGAAGGTGGATGGCGGAAGGGAATCCTGAGCCACTCACTACCCATTCGCTTCTCGTCTGAGTTACCATGAGTAGAAGTGCCATGCGGAGGGGTGGCCAAGCAGGACACTGAAAACCATGGGCCTTGTAGGAAGGCTTCTGGGTTCTGTCACTGAGTAACTGTCACAACTTTGGGGCAAATTAACCTGGGTGAGCTTCAGCTTACTCCTCTGGTAGATGGGGATGATAATAATCCTAAGGACTTCCCAGGGTTTTGGGAAGCAGCACATGAAGTAATACAAAGGGCTTGGTTCATTCTCTGAAGCCCACCGGCACGTGACAAATGTTAGCTATTATTATGACTATCATGAACATGTACCTCATAGGGTTGCCATGAGATCATGTGTGTAAAGAATGTAGCACATTGCTGGTACATGTAAGGCTTCAATACATGTTATCAATGTTCTTTCTTAATTTCTTCTCTATACCCCTTCCCTCCAACACTCAGTTGTCTGGTGTCTACCCAACCATGCTACTGAAGGTGCTTTCCTGAAATTTCCTGGTAACAAATACTAACTTCTAAAACCCTAAGAATTTGCTCAGGCAGAAAAGCTGAAGAGCTGGAGTGGAAGGACCACAGCCTTCAAGGTTGGACCCCAGCTCCCTCACCTGGCAGAGGGGCCAACAGCGCTGTCCTGGCAGTTGCCCTGCTAACGTGGGAAATAAGAAGCTTGCATCTCCATGCCAGACACAGCAAACACTTCATAAATGCTGGCCCCTCTCATGATGACAGCCACAAGGGGGACGATGCTGCACTTTCCCGTGTTTTGTTTCAAATTTCTGATTAGCTTATTGGTGCCTTGAGGGCGGGAGGGGGGAGTATGACTCATAATTTTGGGAGCTCTCCTCAACATCCCCAACATTTAAAACTATCCTGAACATAGAATCGTCTGTCAAAACCAAATCGGCGATTTGTCGCGAGACTACTAAATCCTATTTCTGTCCAAGAGGCCACATTGTCATGCCTGGAGGAAATTCCTAACAGTCTGGAATCCCTAGGATCTCATATTATTATTTAGTGCAAGCCTCTGATTTTTCTAAATATTTGGAAATGTTGTACAGTGGTTTCCAGTTGACCAAGAATTTACGTAAAAAGATGGGCATATTAAAAGAGTGAAGACAGAGAGGTGATCACAGTTGATGGCGCCATATGCCACTGGCTAAACGCTTACTTTTGTAAGAAAACGGGGATCTCTTTTGTGGCTTATTTCATAATCTCACAGAGATGTTGAATCAAATTGGGCATCAAAAAAGATGCCAATACCAAACAGAGATGTCTTTGCTGCCTTTGCAGTTTTCTGTCTTATTAACATGAAAACATTTTACATGGTTGGAAACATCTAAAGGCTATTTTTAATTTTATTTTCCATTACTTCACCCGAACGCTTTAAGCCGCACCTGTGGAAATTAGACTGTCACCTGCTTTTAGCATCCTGTTCTCTTTCGTGTTTGTAATGAAGCCCGCTGGGAATTGGGCTTTTACAAAAACGAGTTACAAATCCTCATTCAGTATACAAAAGTCTGGAGCTACTTTCCTTCTCTGTTTAAATAGTCTACAAAACAAGAAATAATTAGTCAAGCGCTATCGGTAATTAAGCACATAAGATGAACATTAAACAAACTGCAATCTTGCAGCATTTTGAAGGTGGATAGGCAGGTTTGCACAGTTGGAATCCAGCCAAAATGCCCATCTTCATTCCCGGTGCTCCTTATTTATTATTGGCGAGGGAATTTGTTCGCCCGACTTGCTGATGCGCTCTGGCCGGCGGTCCATCTGAGAGTTCACATGAGTGTGAGCTGCTCCTTTTTGACAGCACCACCATTGGGAGCGGGTGATTTTAAAGGACTTGCTACACTGAGAGGGAAGAAATGATGTGTTTCCCCAACACGATAGTGCTTTTCGAAGTTGAGATCGGCTCACAGTTCGGAGAACTGCCCTGCCTTGTTGCACGTGACGCTGGCTCAGGGTGCTTCATAAATCCTGTTTCTGTTCAGAATACCCTTCCTCACGTGGTCTCTTCAGGCCCCTCGAACTTTCCACATAGTCACTGCGGCACAGGTAAACTCTGAAAAAGTGTGCGGTCTAATTCAGTCAGGTTTGTCTCGAAGACAAGCACTTCTAGAAAATGGATTTGTAAGTTTGGCCTAAAATATATTTTCCAGGAAAATCAGAGGATCAAAGTCCCCAATTCACTTAGACTGGAAAATTAAATTTTCATTTAACACTTCGGAGTGCCTGTTATTTGGTGCAGGAAGGAATAGTCCATAACCTCGAGTCGATTGCTGTCCAGCTTTAAAACCAAGCCTGACTATGGCGTGACATGGAGTATTTCCGTGGTATTGCACTGCATTCTTCCTCATCCCGTGGTGTGGAATCTTGATAGGCAGTACTTTTACGTGCTGTGCTGGGTTGCTGTTACTCACTCAAGAAGTAATAGAATGATCAGTGATTTTCCTTCCAATTGTCTACCCCAAAATGTTTCTTCTGCCCAGGTGGTTTCTATACTGAGTCTACGGACATAGGTGGGGTTTTTTGTTTGTTTGTTTGTTTTTTGTTTTTAATTAGAAAAAACTGGCGGTGAATAGCATTTTCCATTTTATCTGTGATTTCTTTTTTACTATTCAAGATAAATGTCCTCAAGCCATCATTTCCTGGTAAGTGCATAGTGTGTTACAGTTTTCGAAGCCTTTAACAAGCTGATCTAGGACAGGGCAGTATTAGAATCCCCATCTTAGAGCTCCTGGGTAGCAAGCCAAGAGAAGTTAAGTGACTTCCTAACTTGCTTCTTAAGAAGTAAGGATGACACAGCAATCTGGCCGGCCAGGACGATGTTCTCCCTTCTGTCTTTTCCATCACACTTGTGTCCCAATAGAGAACCCCAGGCCCCCCAGAGGTGGAGAAGGGTTGTGCTGACACCATATGTGTTAAATATCAAGTTTTTACATGACCATATATGTGTATGTATTTTAATGTCTGGGCATCCATACAGTTAGCAGGGCTCTGCTGCGGGCCTGCTTGGTAGGGTGCCCCAGACCTGAACGGGGCATGATGCTGTGAGGGTGAGGGGCTGCGGGACACCCGCTGCTGCGGCTGCTTCCAGCACAAGGAGTTACAACTGAGCCACCTTTCACTCTGGCATCCCAGAGGCCCAGGACTGGTGGGCCTCCGGGAAAAGATCTGTAATTGTCAGATGACCCTGCATCATGCCCGGAGCACAAAAGGGCTCAGAAAATGGTGGTGAAGGGTCATTGCTGTTGGAATTATTTTAGCCTCCCTTCCAGGCTTCATGAATTTGGGTGAGCTACGCATCCCATCTGAGCTCTGTTTCTCATCAATGAAGTGGAGATAAAACTCACTAAATGCAATCCAGCGATATCATGGATTGGATCCTGAAGCAGAAGAACAGTGACATCCAACTAGGGTGCGTTGGCTTGCCTGATGGTGATGTGCCCGTGCTGATTTCTTAGTTTTTGTAAGTGCACCATGGCCACCTGGAATGTGGACGTCATGGAAACAGGACGAAGGGCACGCAGGAACTCCATGCTGTCTTTGCAACTTACCTGTAAAACTAAAATTATCCTAAAACAAAAAGATTATTTAAAGAAAAAACTCTTACTTCATGATAATTGTATTACTCAGCTCATGCTGTCATAACAAAACACCACAGACTGTGTAGCTTAAAGATAGAGAAGTATTTTCTCTCTGTTCTGGAGGCTGGGAAGGCCCAGATCAACATGCTGACTGATTCAGTCCCTGGTGAAAACTGTCTTCTGCACTTAGCGATGGCCACCTTCCCGCTGTGTCCTCGTATGGCAGAGAACGAGGCCTCTGGTGTCTCTTCCTCTTCTTATGAGGACACTGGTCCTATGTAGCCCTGCCCTTATGACCTCTGTTAACTTTTATATAAATTGATATGATCATTTAGGAAGACTTGTTAATGGTATCTAAATAGAACTAAACGTAACCATATCTGATCATCTATTACCTTACATGCCTGCTCAAAATGTGTACATATGTTCACCAAAATGCAATACAATTCCAGGAATATGGATAGCAGCAGTATTATTCATGTTAACTCAGAACTGTAAACTACCTCAACGTCTATCAAAGGTAGAAGGGTTCCATAAATTGTGGTGTTTTCACACAGTGGGACCCTGCACGCCCGTGAGAGGCAGGACCCGCAGCCAGACCCAACAATATGAATGGACCTTGAAGTACACTATTGAGAGAAAGAGGACAGGTGTGGAAGAGTGCCTTCTACAGGGCTACAAGCTCAACAAAAAGTGAACTCTCCACACACGAGAAGTCATAGGTAGAGAGACTGGACGGGGCATGAGGGGGCCTCTCAGCAGATGTGCCAGTGTTCTGTTAAGAAACAGGCCCTGGCTGGTGTGGCTCCGCGGATTGAGCGCCGGCCTTACAATCAAAGTGTTGCTGGTTTGATTCCCAATCAGGGCACATGCCTGGGTTGCAGGCCAGGTTCCTGGCGTGGGGTGTGCGAGAGGCAACCACACATTGATGTTTCTCTTCCTCTCTTCCTCCCTCTCTTTCTCTCTCTAAAGAATAAAATAAAATCTTTAAAAAATTATTTAAAAAGAAAAGAAACAGAACAGAAGTCAAGAGACCAGAGTGCTGGGTGTGTTCCATTAGTGAAAATTCATTTAGTGACACATACATGTTTTTTTTGGGGGGGGGGGTTACTGTGTATTTTACTTCAATAAAAAAGTTCACAAAAACACACAAACTCTTATCTCGTAGCTGTTGAGAAAATTAAATAAGGTGAGGAGTGGAAATCCTGCTCAGTCCATTTCATTCTTTTTTTTGCTCTCATAGTCTCAGTTCGCACCCTTGGAGACCTGCCACGCCCCCGGGCGATCCACCAGTCATTGGGAAGCCACTCCTCCACAGCACTGTGGCTTGTTCCTGACCCAGGTGGCACCCATAATTCAGTGGCGAGTGTCGGGACAACTGCTGAAGCGCTTCAAAAATCCCCTTTAGTTTGTGATGCGCACTCAACAGTCGACCAGCTCTTCCAGGAGCTCACTCACGGGGGTAGGTAGGGATTACTGATCGAGCTCCACGGTTTTTACGGTGCTTGTCGTTTGTAAATGGGAAAAGAGCACACACACACAGACTCTTCCCTTCTTCCATCTGTATTTTCTTTACTAAATTATCCAGTCTTATAAATATTTGAGTAACATTTGGTCAGGATAAAAATCTTTCCTGTCAGTTCAGTACAAGAACACTTCTTGGCTCCTGAGACCATAACAGTCAGATAAATTAATATTGATTTGTTAGAAAATAGTTTTCACTCTGTCTAAACATCTTATTCTGGGCTCTTGAACCAAAATTATGAATTTAAAAGCAGCAAAATAGTTCTTCACAGTTTTCCCAGTGAAACTAATTATGGGCAGATTGTAAAAAATGTATTGGATGCAATTTCCAACATAGAGTCCTGCTAACCAAAATTCACAGAAACCAGAGGCTCGGTGTCTGATTTATCTGAGCAAGCTGCAATTTGGTAGACTGGAGAATTTATGTAAATAGTTTTTGCAATTTCCATAGGGATAACTAGACACATTAATATCTCACGTATGGCAGAAGATAAAGGGGGAACCTTTGTTTTTTTAACTGCGAATTTGTTTTACCTAATAGAAGGATCACGTTTTTCCCCTTCTTGCTTAGGTGTATGTGTTAAAGAACAGCTCGCTCATCTATTACATAGATATGCACTGTGTAGAGTTTGTTTGTGTTTAGACTTTTAATTACATTTATGTATAGAAGTGGGGATAGAAAATTAAAATAGTAAAAGTAAGAAAATAAAACATCACCCACATTAATGCCATGACCATTTTATACATTTGTGTTTTTTTCTTTTATAAAAATGCATTTTTTTGCCTTATAAAACTCTCAATTCACTTAATGCTTTAGAATCCTACTTTATTTACTCAATATTATGTGAGAAATACATTCTAAATGTGATTTTTGAATGGTGACTTAGCAAAGGAACATCCCTCCTCTTTTGAATATTTGAGTTGTTTCCAGTTTTAAATAACACAGCATTGAACATCTCTGTGCAAAATTACTTATTTGAATTGCAGGTATTTTCAAAGAGAGACACCTAGAACTGCATCTCCCGTGTAAACTGTTTTGAGAGCATTGACCCATGTTGTCCAGTTGTCTTCCAGAAAATATGATAGTTATTGTAAGTAAAAACCTACATGTAAAGGAAGAAATATATGTACATGAAAAGAAAAATATATAAAGAATATATATATGTGAAAAACTGCAGAGACAGTTGTAATTAAAGACAAAGACTCTGAATCTCTGGTCCCCACCTCCATCAGCTGTGTGCAGGCGGAAGAGCTTACTCAAAGCCCTCCCTTTTTTGGAAAGCATTCCGAGAGGCAATGAACCACTATAAGGTCAAGGCTGCTTTTTTCTTTTCTTTTTTTTTTTTTTTTAACTAGATCACCAAAGCATCTATATAATATAAAAGCAAATATGAAATCCTTACAGTGTATAGAGTCTGCTGGGTTGAGAAGGAGAAATTTCAGTTTTCATATCGTTGGTCTCAAGCCTTTTCTGAAATTGGAAGTGACCGCCTGGCCATGTAATATACATATCACACACACACACACACACGTATCAGGAACAGAACCTGAGTCTCTTGCTAGGTTTGGGGAGTGAAGTGTTTCTTACCATAGATTAAGCCGAACTAGACCATATGTCAAAAAAGAGTCTCAGTGTCAACTTACTCCATTGTCAGAGCTGTACAGCGCTGTTCCATTATACAAGCAATTCCCTTGTGGATTTCTCCTTTCCATGCAGTTCAACTCTATTTTAATCCGTTGTGGCTTTCCCCCCACCTCTCTCCCAATTCCTCAAATTTTGGAATCATTAAATATATTGACTTCCGACATTTCTGCCAATTAGGAAAGTAAAGTGGGGATGAAATGAAGGCAACAGAGTATATTAAAAAACAACAACAAAACAACAACCTTAAGAAATAGCTAGGAACAGCACAACAGCTTCCCAGGACATTTTAATCATTTTCTTTGGGAATTGAACCAGTGGCTGAAAACCCCGAACTGCGCTGCTCGACACATGCCTGTGTACGAAGGGGTCAGGCACAACGGCGCGCAGGCGAGCCTGACATAGTAGCTGTGTTTGAATTCCCCCAAGTCCTTTAAAGATGAGGGTTTTCCAGATGTGACAAAAGAAAAGAAAATTTCCAAATCAAAATTCCCATTTGCCTTTCAGGATGTTGAATTTTCTCCACATTTGTGCAATTAAGGGTTTTGCTGAGTGAGCTTAGGACTCTGTCTCTTTAAGTGTTTAACAGTAATTGGTTCATGTCCTGGTGTTCATTGAAAATCCTAGACATTTCATGTAAAATCTTCTTAATGAGGGGATGAATTTTTCATTCACATTAGAAAGCTCACTCTGACAAACAATTTCTAAATAAAACTTTGGCGACCTGACATCCCACATTGGACTTGACAGAGAGGACAGGTGCATTAGAATATAACTGTATGGCGATCCTTCAAGCTGTCAGCCATGAATATTTTATTTCTTAATGAATCATCTTTGTGAAATGAACTTTCTTGTTGTAGTGTCAGTGCCATTTACAACAAAAAGCTGGCTCCTTTTAAAAGGTGAGCTCTGTAAAGATGCTGATGCATGCATAAAATGCTTAACCCTACCTCAGGTGTCGGGCAATTTGGGGCTCTGCCTTTCCCTTCTCTTTCCGAGCCTGACTTGAAAACTCGCTGCAGCTAGCAGGGTGCGTGCGTGGAGGAGAAGGCTTCCCTTCGAGGCTTCTCTCCCCTGAACTGCTGTTCCAGATAACCACCCAGTGGCAGCCACTTGGGCTGCGGAGTCCCTGTCGTTCTGAGGCATCACCGCTAGTCTTTTAATTATTGTTTTGCAATCTAGTTTCTCACACTGTCAGGCCCAGGAGGTGCCATTAGCTGGTGCTAACTGACAGCTCCAGGCAGGGAGCCTTTCCCTGCTCCCAGCTCCTTTCTCTTCTTCACCTCAAAGATCACTTTTGTTTTGAGGATGCAGGAAGCTTTCATTCTGACAATAGACTTAAATATATCTCCCCACTGAAGGAGCCAAACTTATTTTTATGTTGCCCCTAAGAGCCTCCTGAGATCTTTCTGTGGCTTGATGCAGAAACATTTCGCTAGTCTCTAGACCAACATAGACAACAGACCTCATTCCCCCCAAATACCCTGAGGTTAGTCTATACCCTTTGCCACTCACTGGACTATTGGTACAGTAGTAGGGTCATATTGATTTTCCCTTAAAAAAAAAAATCCATGGTCTCAACTGTGTTCTCAAGACTGCCTAGTAATACTGTTTACTCAGTCTGGTTTCTCTTCTATTCCTCACAGTGGCTATTTCAGGCTTCTCCATTTTCCCCATGCCCCATAATTTGCCACCTCCCCTGCTGGCCTTACATCTGACAGCAAAAAAACCCTTCACTGGTCAGTCCTTCAACACTACCCCCAACTTTCTATCTTCCACTCCCTTCAGAAAAGGCTAACATTTACCCCTATCCCAGCCTCTGCCCCTTTCACAATGGAGAGGGCCTGCTTTGGAATAAAATCTGGGGTCAGTCTTGCCACCTGTGCTGCTGTGGACCCTAGTCTAGATTCCACCCTTCAGAAATATGGCTTAATAAGGTGGTAGGGACCTGTCCCAGGAGTTGACAAATTACAACCATTGTTTTTGTAAGTAACATGATATTGAAGCACAGCCACACCCATCTGTTTCTGTGTTGCCCATGGCTGCTTTCATGCCCCAAGGCAGACTTGAGTATTTACTACAGACTGTATGGCCCACAGAGCCTGAAATATTTCCCATCTGGCCCTTTACAGGAAACATCCACCGATCCCTGATTCATACCATGGGTCAGAGCTGGGACCCTGCAAACAGGGTCCCCCATCCAAGGGTCTGCAGCGAAACGAAACCCAAGCATCATCTGTGTGTCTCCGAGTAATAATTCTTGCTCTTGGCAGTTTACGCTTCACTCTTGCAGCTTCAAATATATTTTAGTGCGCTACAATAAGCATGAGACCTGGCCTGTGTCCACGTGGCTTCACGCAGGAGAAAACCCAGCCACGTCTGAAAGCACTAAGCGGGCCCAGAGGAAATGGAATAAGCTAGAAATTTGTTGTTTCCTTTTCATTAGGTTTAAGTGAGAATTATGTTCTTTAGCAAACTCTCAGTGTGGGCAGGTGACAATTTTTGCAGGTATTATTTTTTCCTCTCTTTTAACTTGTGCAAATGCAGGTCTGTGTTTTGTTCCACATTTATTACAATAGCTGCCACCAAAGGCTTAAAGATAATGTTGTTCTCACCTTCAGAAGAAAAAAGGGTTTCACTTGTAGTCTCTGGAGAAAGTCCTCGGATGAACTTTCTGTTACTTCCCATTGTTTACCAGTCACCCAAATTATTTAGATTAAATTAGATATATACCATGTTATATCTCTTTTTCCAGAAAATAGATCTTTGTGTTCCACCCCTCCCCTCAATAGTAGAAATCTTCTGAAATCTGAAACCGAATGACACAAACACATTATTACTCCTGTGGGGACGCACACAACACACATTTTTTCCCTAAAGAATAGTGTCACAACAGTTTTGAGGCAAATACAGTGTGGGGCGAAAGTAGGTTTGCAGTTGTTTGTATGGAAAGTGATACAATAATTAATAAGGAACACTAGAATAAACTCTGCTTCACATACAGCTACAGACCTCCTTTTGCCCACCCTGGTATACATATGTACACGTACATGCATTTGGTAAGGGAGAAAATTGGCTATTTTAAGTATGATTGCTTAAAAAAGAGAGGCCTAGAAATAAACACCAATAAACACAAACAAAAATAAATACCCTCTTCACACACTTTTATTTGACCTCTTGGCTATCCGTCAGTCTTAACCCTGGTTTTCTTACTGAGCATCCCTCCTGTCCTGCCTGGATCTTCAGCGGCTGCCCCGGCCCCAGTCAGGATGGCTGGTCCACAAGTCTCTGCCTGAACTTGTCGGGCCCCCTGGCCTCCCTGAAATGGTGCTGCAGCTTCCACTTCTCTTTGCAACCAGCCCTTGTAGTTGCTCCTTGGGTGAAGGGAGCAGGGGAAGAGAGAGAAGAGAAACATCGTGCCTGGGTTTGGTCTGCTCTCTCACCAGTACTTCCCAAATTCAGTCTCCCCCCAACCAGCATCCTGATCCTGCCGTACCCAAGTATCACCTCTACCTATTTACGGATCATTTTCTCAGCCACTGTTTATTTTACCTCAGTGCGAACTTTCGTCTTATTCAAGGTAACTGTGTCTAGATAATCATGGGCTTTATGCTTTTTTTTTTTTTTTTTGCCATTTCTCAGTAAAATGCATTCAGAACCATTATCATAAAGAGTTTAGATGCGTCCCTGTTCCACCTCCCACTGAACCCTTTTCTGCCAGGGAAAGGGTCCCCCCTCGGGCTCATGGGGCTCATACTGTCCGAGGCTTTGAGCGGGAACACACGGTGGACTACATTCTTCCAAATTTTTCATAAACCACAGGTTGCCTTTCCCAAATCCCTCCAAATGATTGCTGGTCTGTTTCAAAGTGAATAAAATTGATCCTGGGAGGATGAAAAGTTCAAGTGGAATTTAAATGTTTTTGCTCAGAAATGACAGTATTTAAATCCTCTTCTTTTATTTCTTCTTTTTTTTCCTGCTTCCTCCCCCATATACCCTGTTTTCCACCCCCACTATATGAGGCCCATCTGCTTTTTGAATAGCAACATGCAATTTCAGATTTAGGATCTATTATCTGTAAATCTCAGCATAATGCTTTCAACTCCTGCCTCTCTCCTGAGTTCATGGCTTCCTCCTCCTCACCCCAGCTCTGCAAGGGCTGTAAAAGATTGCACTTCATTAAGTTATTTGTATAATGAGTTCCAGTGGCCAGGGAATACAGAGTTAAAAAGGTGATCTCACTAAAGGTAATTAGCATAAGACCTGCTGGACCCTAAGAAGGGACTGGATCGTAATCAATAGCAATATGATTACACCCATGCAGCAATTATAAATTATTTAAAACACTACCCCTAGGTTACTGACTAGTTGCCTTTAAATTAAATTCTCTGTCAATAATTGATGCAAAGAATTAATGTGAGAACACCTTCAGTTACTGAAACTTTTTTTAAGGTGGTGTAAGATATCGAACTGTTACTCGTCATTAGCAGCTGGGCTGTTTGCTGTAATATCCTTCTTTTCTAAATTTGTCAAGAAAGACTCTCAGATCTTGAAAGATGACAAATGATTCTGAACCTACTGCTGGATAATCTTCAAAGGACACAAATGCCCCCGTAGAAATTTTACAGGTGCAGGTGAAAGAAAAAAATAACTAGCCCCTCAATGATAACTGATTTTATTTCTCAGTCAGTTTTCATGACTTTATAAGCAGACTTGGTTTTCTCAGTTACGTTTCAGTTCTTTGATAGGGCCAGAATAGGTCAGAGAAGGTCTTACCTACTAGGGAACTCATGGTCTGTGATATTTAAGCAATCAACAATCTTAAAAAAAAAAAAAAAACAACAACAAGTCCAGGCCTACAAGAACATAAAAAGTGCGCCTTCGATGCAGTGGGTAATTTTCCTCTTTAGTGAATGCTGTCTACTTCCATCTGAACACTCCCACTGGCTTATCATTGTCTCTTCTTCTGCATTGACTCTCTGCTACCAATGAGAACAGTGGAATCTACCCAATTATGTGGGACTTACGGATTAGAAAATAAGTCGTCCATTAACAACTTGGCTCCTGTCTGATTTCACCAGGCAAGAGGTACTCAGGGGAGTACAGGATGCAAGAGAGAAACCACGCTCTAAACTAAGGAATGGGCTTTGTTCGTTTGTTTTCTAAGCCAGGCCCCATGCTTGTGTACAATGCCTCATAAGTGGCATCTCTGTTCTCAGGCACTTGCAGCCAGTTAACGGGCAATGTCCTTGCTTCTCCCTTAGGGACGTACAGGGAATCCACAAAGTTCTCTGGTAACCAGAGCAAGGGCCCTCAAAGCAGACCTTAAGATTAGAGAAGCTTCTAGAATTGAGAGACCCCCATGCCCATTTTGATGTGTAAACAGCAGTTACCCAGGCCCCTCCCACACTGAAGTGGGATGGAATGACTCACCCTAAGGCTGTAATTTAAAAAAAAGAGAGGTCCCTCTTGACCATCCTATGCTTGAAATGAGGGGTGACGTTCTTTTATGTCTCTCAAGCCCCAGCACTGTTCTAGGTTGAAAAATGTCAACCTCTTACCTTTCCGCTCTTGTGTCTAGTTTGAATAGGGTATCGTTGCAGGTCCCCCATTTTCAGTATATATTTTTATTTTTATAGAGTCTAGGTTGACTTCTCCTTTTTCCTTTGCTTCTTAGGAAACTGTCTCCAAGCGAAAACACATACCAGAAATGGCGGGGTTATATGTACGGGCACTTCCTACTGCCATCCCCTCCCTGCCCTGCGCCTTCCCATGGGGCTGCCATTTCATATTTTCTTGCAGCCATTGTCTTGTATACCCTTCTGTTTTCTTCTTGCCTGGGAGGCTCTTTAGGTCAGGACACCAGGCTACTCACAGGGGGCCTTTCAAGCACTGCTCTGAGCTGATTAGCATCCCTCACGTTCCCCAAAATGCCTTTCCTATGTTACCCTGTGCTGCGCCTTCCCCTGCATCTCTGATCTTCACTTTCACCCTGTCCGTTCACATAGGAAAGAGGACATTGAACTCAAACGGTGTCTTCTGTTTTCCAGCAGCCTGGAGCGGGTCATCTCGACAGGGCTTTTGAGTTGATGCACAGTATTTTCCTTGAAGAGGCCGTCGCCGGCTGAGCACATGTCTGTGTGATGTTGTCGGGTGCCAAGCACACCCAGATGCCACAGAGTAAATTCTTTTGTTGTGGCAACTTTTCATGTTTACTTTCACTTCCCAGTTAGATTTTATCTTTCAATTTTAGAAAATTATGCACTGCACATGCATGTACACACACACCTAACCGTTGTGTTGTTGGGTGTGCAGGATACTTGGGATTCAAGCCTATCAAGGTTCTTTTGTCAACTCCAACTGAGTAAAGGACACCGTCCCCTTTACCAACTGCACTATTGAACATCAAAGTTATTGATTTTCAATGGTACTTAAGCCTGTAGATAATGAAGTCCTAGACTTTTGGGGGCAGGATCCAAATTATTGTTTATGGTCAACATTTCTGCTAGTTGGAAATGGGTGGAGTTTGGAGACCAACTTTTTCTGCTCTCCCTAAGTCATTGCCACAGCCAAAGTCAGCCTGATTCTAACTTTTAACTAAATTCAATTGTTTCCTTTTTATTTCCATGAAAGAAACTGATTCAAGTGTCTCGGGAGCAGTGTGGTTCTCACACCTGCCCAACCTACTCATGTGTCTGTCTCTCAAGGCTGAGTGAGGCCGTGGGAAGAATAGAGAGGATAGAAGGGCACCCTAGAGCTAAACAGGGTTGAATAAGAAGACAGAAACCATGCCTAGCAGATGTTTACAAGCACATGAACTTGACCTTCAGACCCTAGGATGGGTGCTTCGGTTTTCCACATTACCCTCTTTTGAGAAAACTGGTGACTAACCGAGCATCAAGCATAACTCACTTCTCAGAATTTTCAATCCAAAATTAACTGATGACTGGACCGATTCTCATTACCATTGTTCCAGCGATCCACCCAGGCACCCAGTGACTCGATGTGCAGAAGGCAGAGATCCTACGCATCCTCGCTTGTGGCTCAGGGAGCCTTGCTTCCCATCATGCCACCACGCGCCTGTTTACGAGAACTCACCAGTGTTCTAAGTATTTGTCTTATCTCGGCACTGTGATGAGGAAAATAAACTCAATGGTTTGCCTTAAATGTTTCCATTGTGACGGTAGGTATTAGATATGTGCTAAAGTGCAATATCCGCTTTTTCAAACCACATTTCAAAGTTGATAGCATCACCGGACTGAGAACACTTTGCAAAAAAGCTGGGTCTACCGAATTAAGAGAAATAAAATCTGCCTGTTCATGAGTGGATTTGCCTTACTTCTCTGTGGGTTTCTTTCCTTTTATCAATTGCTATTGAGAAAAGGACCCAAGTCCTCGGCACATGTGACATCTTCCTTTCTGGTTCCTGGTAGTCTGCAAACACAGCGGTTTGCGGAAGAGAAGGTGTGTGTCATCTTGTCAGTTGAGGCAGAGCCTCATGACATCGCCTGTTCTGTCACGTGGTGGTGACAACAGCGGCCTAGCTCTCACCACAAGGCTTTCATCCGGTGATTTCTTGTGTTCTTCCAGTCTGCCATTCTGTCAACCCTGAACTTGGTGCCAACTTTGCACAGTACGCAGGAGACGACCTGTTCACCTTCAGGTGTGAACAGGGATCAGTTGAAGAAGACTGCATTGAAACCCTGTCCAGTGGGGCTGGGCACGCCCGAACAGGAAGGAGCTGTCATTGCAGCTGTTTAACTCTCCGCTGCTATCGGGTGGCCTGTTGCCATTGAAAAGGCACATTGGTCAGGTGGATGGAAGAACGCAAGCCCTAAGTATACCACGGTGCTGGGAAATTTGGAGAGTCTAACAAAAATAAGTTTCTTTAGGAACCATGTCAACTGAGTCACAGTCCCTGGCTGTGTCAAGTTGAATGGCGTGCTCTCGTTCTGGGAAGCTCACACCCACCGTTCTGAAAAGCTCTATCTTGCTTTCACATCACCCTTGCATACTCTTGAACTAAAATATAAACTCTTGAATTTGGTCCTGACGTTAACATCCAGGCTATAGGTATTTGATTTGACACTTCCTTCAGGAAAAGAACAGTTATCAAACTTTGTACAGAAATTCTTTTTCACAGATGAGTAATCACCCACAGATATTTCTGAAAAGACAGTGAAAAACAGGCGAGCAATTGTTCTTTAAGAAAAATATAGAAACATCGGGTTTTATGAGAAGGAAATAGAAATACTGGTGGGGAAAATGTGCTAAATTATGTTTTAAAAAGAATTATGTATTTTCAGAATGTACTTACTCATTTAAAAAAAAAGTCACTAGGTTTTTTTTGTAGATCCACTCAGTCATCCTCAGAACTATGAACCTGGAAAATGGATTCTGGAGTGACCGGCTTCCCAAGGCCAGGCTGTGCTTACAAAGTTGTCTAAAATGGGCCGCAGGTGGTGCTGATGGGAGCTGGGGCCCTAACTGCGTGCTACACAGCTGTTACCGCACTGGGGCTCCACCACAACCATGCCGCTTCCCTGACTTCTTCAGCTGAAGAAATCGCTGAGGTTGACAATTAACTTGCCCAAGGTCAAGTTGTTAATGAGATGCAAAACCTCAACAGTGACCTGGGACACCTGACTCCTTAGCCCATTCTCTTCCTCAGATAGTAATAAATAAACAATTTCACAAGTAATTTTAAAATAAAACTTCTAAGTACTTTTGAGTATTGTATTACAAGCCTAAAAAGTAAGGTGTGTCTTACTAATCACAAACTTGCCCTGTAAAGTAATGTGACTCTCTTGGCAAATGCCTCTGAGTGTGTGTGTGTGTGTGTGTGTGTGTGTGTGTGTGTGTGTGTGTGAAGTTGGGGGTGGGGGGACAGAAGAGAAAGGGAGCATGTTTATACATACACATATACATATATCATTGAGGTATATAATTTCATACCATAAAATTAGCAAATTTTAAAGGTACACTTCTCTGGATCATTGGCAAAGGTGCACATGTATACACCCATGGAATCACCACCACAATTAAAATATAGAACATTCCTATAACCCCCATCAACCCCATTATTCTCATTTCTAATATGTCTTTCCACTCCCACAGGCAAATACTGTCACCATAACTTAGTTTTACCTGTTTCAGAACTCCGTTTAATGGGATTCCTACCCATTTTTTTGTGTGTCTGGCTTTCTGGGCTCAACATCACATTTTGAGATTCATTCACGTTGATGTGCGCATCAAGTAGTTTTCTTGTTTAAGGCTGAGCGCTGTCCCGTGGCGAAAGCGTACCACCGCTAGTTTGTCCAGGCACCTGCTGATGAGCATTGGGTTGTTTCCGGTTTCCAGCCCTCATGAATGAAGTTGCCATGACAATTCTAGCATAAGTCTTTTTGTGCACTTATTTTTATTTCTTTTTGATAAACACCTATCTGTAGAATTGGTGGCTCTTTCAATACGCATGTTTAACTTTTGAGATTCTGCCAAACAGTGGTCTAAAGTGGCTGTACCATTTTAAACTCCCACTAGGAGTGTGTGAGAATTCAGGTTGCTTCACATACTCACCAGTACGTGGTATTTTCAGTCTTTTTAATTATAGCTATTCCAGTGGGTGTAAAATGCTATCTCTTGGAGGTTTTATTTTGCATTTTCCCGATGACTAACGTGTCTTTTTATGATCTCATTAGCCATTCATATATTTTCTTTCTGTGCAGTCCTTGTTCACATATTTGGCCATTTTTAAAAAATGGGTTGTTATTGAGTTGTAGGAGTTGTTTATATATTTTGGATGCAAGTGTGGCTTTTTTTATATGTATTATGAATTTTCTCCTAATCTGTGTCTTCTCTTATTTATGGCTTAATGATGTCTTTGAAAGTGGAAAGTTCTAATCTTGATAATGTCTAGTTACCTCTTTTCTTGTATAGTTAGGTTTTTTGTGTTCTCAGAAATCTTTGCCAATCTTAAGTTTGCAAAGATATTTTCCTATATTTTTTGCTAGAAGCTCCATAGTTTTAGTTTTTACATGTAGGTCTGTGTTCTACGTCAAATTAATTTTTGTGAGTGGTGTGAGGTACGGATAAAGGCTTATTTTCCTCCATACAGATCTTCAGTTGTTCCCTCACCATTGGTTGAAAAACTAATGTCCTTACTGAGTTTTCATTA
This sequence comes from Anoura caudifer, assembly GCA_004027475.1. Taxonomy (NCBI): domain Eukaryota; kingdom Metazoa; phylum Chordata; class Mammalia; order Chiroptera; family Phyllostomidae; genus Anoura; species Anoura caudifer. The sequence continues at coordinate 182,675 of PVKU01000114.1, forward strand.
CTCCTTTGTTGCAAATCAATTGGCTATATATTTGTGGATCTATTTCTAGACTCTCTATTATGCTCCATTGATCTTATTTTTTTCTTATGTCTATATCTATTGATTACTGCAGCTTTACAGTAAATTTTGAACTTAGGTAATGTAAGGATTTCAACTTTGTTCTGCATTTCAAGATTATTTTGATTTTTCTAGATACTTTGCTATTTCATAGAAATTTTAGGATCACCTTCCTGATTTTTTGAAAAGGCCTACTGAGATTTTATTTGGTTTGGTGTTGAATCTATTGATGAATTTGAGGAGGACTGAAATCTTAATAAAACTGAGTATTATAATCTTTAAGCTGGTGTCTTTTTATTTAGGTCTTCTTTCATTTCTCTCAGTTATGCTATATAGTTTTCAGTACAGAGGTCTTGTAATTTTTTTGGTTAAATTTGTTGTTAAACATTTAGCTTTTATGCTCTTGTAAATGATGTTTTTCAATTTTTTTTTTACAATTTGTTGTGATATGTAGAAATAAAATCAATTCTAGTAAGTTGATCTTATATCCTGTGACTTTGAATTTCATTTATTAGTTTCTTCTTTTTTAAGATTCCATAAGATTTTTCTGTCCCCAAATAAAGATAGTTTTAATTCTCCCACCCTGATTTGTATAGCGTTTGTTCCATTTTCTTACGTTAATACATTGGAAGAGCCACCAGGAATGTTGAATAGAAGTGTAGAGGGCAGACATCATTGGCTTATTTCACACACACACACACACACACACACGCATGCACGATGATGATTGTGGGTTTTTAGTACCTGTTCTTTATCGGATTGAGGAATTTGCATTTATTTATAGTTTGCTGAGAGTTCTACTATATATAGGGGTTTATATTTTATATTTTTCTTATCATTACCTGTGTATTGAAGGGAGTTTAGCTCCTTGGTGCTGGATCCTGACTCCAAACCTTTGAGCTGCCTGGAAACATGGCCGGCAAGCTGTTTATTTCCTCCGAGTCAGTTTCCTCGTGTGTAACTGGAAAATGTACACAAAGGCCTCTCCTAGTGACTGACACAGAGTCAGCATTCCGTAAATGTTAGCTATTCTCTTGCTGTTATGGCATTTATGGAAAAATGGGGTTTGTATTTTAACATCACGAAGAACCCTTAATGCTGAACACTGAGAACATGAACCCTATCTGCCACTGGCAGCTTTCAAGACCCGATAGAACCGCTAGTTTATTGGTAGCATTTTACAGATACCCAGAAGGAGTCTACTGCTTCATATCCCACGCTTCTAACTTTAAAAATTTGAGTAGCTCTGTATGATCCCTGAAGAACTAGCTTTAAGATGAAAATCTTTTATATTTGTTCTGTAGCTTGGAAAACTGGTGCATGGTCTGTTTTATTCCACTGGCTCCTAAGGTTCAGGTATTAACATAAATACAGCCCATTAACACTTGTTCCTCTCTGTCAGGACATAAATTAAGTCTGCAGGTGTTCCATGAAGCTGTACCCTTGGTACTAATTAAGCCTTGATAATTAGGTTTGTTAAATTCAGGACTTTAAGCTTGTATTTCCTCTTTGGGTTACCAACACAGAGATGTGCAACACAGAAACCCTCCCCCAACCTTTTTATTCCTGCAGAGCACTTTGCTGCTCTTTCTCCATTTTAATTCATTCATTCACTTATTTCCTTATAATTGAGAGAGAGAGAGAGAGAGAGAGAGAGAGAGAGAGAGATTCATTGTTCCACTTATTGATGGGTTCATTGGTTGATTCTTATATGTGCCCAGACCTGGGATCAAACCCACAACCTTAGAGTATCAGGATGATGTTCTAACTAACTGAGCTACACAGCCAGGGCCTATTTATTTGGTTTTTAAATGAAAGATCCACTAACGAACCCTTCACCATTTTCAGTGAAGGGTATAAATCTTGGAGGAGATCTATACTCTTGTTAATGACAAGATTAAAGTCTGGTCTTCTGTTTCGTGTCAGCCACACTGAAGTGGAAAGTCTGCAGGCAGGTTCCTCCGTGTACTGAACATGACCAAATCGCGCCTTCCACCCCAAGGACTGTCGCTCAAGGATGCATGTTATTGTCGTTAAAAACTGTGCGCATAATCAGCTCAGCCCCTGAGTAATTTGTATTTTTTTTCCTTAAATAGGAGACATTTTGTTATTAGGAAAGTAATATTTTAAAATGAAGAGATGCTCTCTAGCTCTCAAAAGAATCACAGCCATTCCTATTCTCACTGGAGTTTTTGAACAGGCATCCTTATCTGGAGGACTAGGAGGGTATTTTGTGGCTGTCAGGTTATTTGCAACCAGCACACAAACCACAAAATCATCTAATCAAAATAGATTTTCTCTCCAGTTCATCTTTCCTCTTCGGTTGCTTTATAAATCTGTTACTCATCAGATCCTATGTTTGGTGAATGCCATTTTTCATTTTGAATAAATGGAATCATAAAAACAACTCTATTAGTGCTGCTTTCAATAATATTCATGGTGCTCATACTAACTTAATAGCCTCTCTTCTTTTATTTGAAGGATATTAAATAAAATTACACTTTTAATCAGAAGCATTTTTCTTTAAAAAAGAACAGTTTATGCTGCGGGAGATTGCTGTAATACAAATCCATTTTATGTTTTCTTTAGCATTCGTGCCCCAAGAAGACCAGTGATTAACCTCCCTAGAAGAGTTCCGGTTTTCGAGAACATTCCTATTTCGCAGTTTCAAAGAACTCATTTCTCAGAGTGGGCCACCCTACTCTTTTTGGACCCAACCCCTGTCTTAGAGTTTGTTTACATCTAGAAGCTCCAAATTTCTCCTTCAAGCATGGGCTTTGGAGCCCAAAGTGCAAGACTCCTGTCCTTCCCCGGACGACAGGGGAGAGGAAGGAGGCACAGAAGTGAAGAGACGAGGGGCTTGGAAGGAAAGGGCTCAGCTAATGCAAAGGCTTACCTTTGTTTTGCTGAATGTGGGAGCGCAAATGATCAGAGGAAACGGTTTTACAAGGACAGACTATTTCATGAAAGTTCTAGAGTATAACGCATTATAGAGTCTCTTTAGAGAGCCCTATTTAGATAGGAACAGGGAATAGTTGTTTGAATTTTTCTTTTTTCTCCTTCTTCCCTCTTCTCCTTCTGTTCTCCATTTTCTCTTTGTTCTGCCCCCACCCCACCCCCAAACTAGCTGGTAGCTGGTGTTCTAAGCCGCAGTGTACAATCAAATGCTGCCACTGCTCAGCGCAAGGAAGGGGTGACAGGAATTCCCACAAGCATCACCCACAGATCTGAGTGGCGTAAGCAAGCAGTGCCCTTCACTGTGGGGAGGCAGGAGATGATGGAGGGGGAAATCCGCTTGGTGTAGACCTACGTGTTTGCCACCAATTTCAGGGTGGGCTGGCAGTTTGTACCTCCTATGGGAAATACCTGAGATAGTTCTCTTCTTAAAAATCAGACGGTCTGGGAGCAGACCCAGTTACATTTGAAGCACTCTTACATGCTCTACCGTGTCAACAACTTAGCCTTGTTACTTTGCAATAAAACCCCACCAAGGCCCTTTGTATCTGTGTTGGAGCTGCTTCTGCAGAGCAAAATTGATATTACAGGGAGGAAAAGCACTCTGAGTAATATTATTCACCAAGTGAAGAGTCACTGCTGATTAATTACCTCAAGGACGAGGGGATGGTGACTTTTTCTCTTCACATTGGAAGCCCCTTGCATCCCACGGTTGCATGTGGGGCAGGGAGGGAAGGCAAGGTCAAGAGGTGTGTGAAGAGCAGGGGTCCAGGCATCTCAGAGTGTCAGGCAGCTTGTTCGCTTGCGGTGTGTCGGGCCTTCCCCAGTGACTGCAGCCAGAGCTTGGGCCAGAGCTACACCCCAGCACAAAATCTGACACCAGCTTCCAAATGCTGTCTCTTGCTCTCTTGGGCTGTGACCCACATGCCATGGCTAAGCCATCAGGCCAGGCTCTGCAGAGACTGCAAGACCAAAGCAAGTCAGTATTTCCTGCTCAGTGAAAAAGGCCAGCGCTTTGCTTAGTGGGAATTTACTTTCCCACCCACTGCCTTCTAAGAATGAAAGCAAATCTGTTGTGCTTTTTCCCCCCTCCAGTCTCAGCCTTGATTTGCATGGTTGTTTTTTTCCCCTCCATCTAATTTTAGCTTCCCGACTGAAGAATAAGGGAAAAGTGAGTAAGGACTGGACAAATTTCTCCCAGTGCCTTGCAAAGCAGGACTCTCTGCTGGGTCAGGGCTCACAGTCCCGCAGCTGCCCTTTGGGACCTACCAGGAGACCTCACCACGGGCCCATGGGCACATAGCTTCTCCAGCTGCATCTCCTCTTCCCTAAATGAAAGAGCATGGGTAGGTCACCTGCAAGTTCCTTTCTAGCGTGGTCAGGTGAAGGGCATTTGTAACATAATTTGTCCAGTGTGATCATTGTTCAGTCAACACTGAGCACTTCACTGTGTGCAGGAAGAGATGCTGGAGAGCCCAGATGAATAAGACCGCATGGGGGAGCTTAGAAAACCAGGCTTGGAACGCAGTGCAAAGAGGATCTATAAACCCCGCTGGTGTGGTACAAAACAAGCGAGGCACTAGTGCTAACCAAGGGCCAAGAGAGATCAGCCCTAACCGGAGAGCTCTGCCCCTCACGCAGGTGCACAGAAAAGCAGCTCTGTGGGAATTTCTAACCTGCTGCATTAGCTTTGGAGGAATGAGGGGAGGGGAAAAAGATCGATAGTGACCAACAGTAGTATTTTTTTAGGTATTGAAGGTTTTTGGTTTTTTATAGTAGACACTTTATTCCAGAAGCTTGATGTTTACAAAGTGTAAGCCTACGAGGAAGGGTTTATCAGTTTTACATCAGTCGCGTTTCTGGCTTTATGTTTCCCTCCTCTGCTTCTCCTTCAACCCCAGCAATAATACTGTCCATCTCACGGGTGTGACTGAGGGTTCGGAGATACTGATATGAGGCATGTGGGCTTAACATGCCACCTGGACGGTGGTTGGTAGCCAATAATTGCTCCAAAAAATTCCTAAACCAGTAAGTTTTTTGCTGTTACTATTGATGTATGCATGGATTTAACCAACACGCCAGCTCTGCATTTTACGCTGTCGCTATTTCAGTGTAACCTCCGTGTGGAAGCTGGTGCAGTGACCACAGACCCCTGGAGTTTAACCTGGTTCAATCCCTGCCTCACTCTTTATTATTCACTTTTCAGAGCTCATTTACTTTAACAGCAAAATGAGCTTGATAGTAACCATGACACTGAGATTCAGGATAATCAAAAATTATAACTGTGTTAGCATCTCCCAAGTCCTGCCTTGGGCTCCTATGATGGTACCAGGCACTGGGGGACATTCCATTTAGTTCTCAGAACTCTGCGGCGCTAGTGTTACTATTCTCAGTTTATAAAGGAGGCCCTGAGGGTACGACATAGGCCACGTGGCTAATGAGTGGAGATTCTCTGAGCCTGGCAAATGGTTACAACCCCATAAGCTATAACTATTACATCAACAAAACACTTTTATCCTATTGGGCAACATTTTCTCTTTCCTAACAGTAGGGAACAGGGAAAACCTTTCTGTAGAAAACTGTCATCAGACTCACAACAGACACAAAGTCAAACTATTGCTATGACTTTTCTTTAAAGCACAAGTTGCAGATGTCATCTTAGATGATCTTGTAAATGGCCTTCTTGGGTAGGTTATGAAAAAGCCACGTGTTTCCTTCATCAGGTTCAGCCTTCCTCACAGGTGTCTGTGCTCTGATTAGAATGACCACATAATTAATCATTCAAACTCAGACATGTTAGAGAAAGGAAGGGGGCAGGTAATTACACTGGGGCAATGGGCATAAATCAGGACATCTTGTCACCCGAACTATGACCCTCTACTTACTGCTTTCTAAAATTCTGGGCCCTTTGCATCTGGCCATTTTGTCAACCTTCAGACCTGTGTCGCTGAATTCTTAATTTAGTGGGGAAAGGAAATAACCATCTTTTCCTCCTTTTAAAAAATTATTATTTTTTTCCTTTTTGGTATCACCTCTCTTTTCTGCTCAATGTTCTCATTGGTTCTCTGTATTATACCTTCTCATTCTCCCCCTACCTCCCAATACAGCACATCGTCCCAGAATGTTATTGTAACAATATAAAATATATTGTAATTCTTTTTTTTTTGCTTGCTTGTTTTAACCAGAAGTGTGAATCGCTGAGACTTTTGTTTTGGGGCTCAATTTAAGAATACCATGCAAGGGGGTCTTCAGTGGCTCTAGCCTATGACTGATCCTGCGTAAGGGCCTGCACCCCGGACTCCGAGCTGCTGCTCCCAACGCGGGGCTGATGGCAGGCTCCAAGGGAAAAGCCAAATCGCAGGCTAATTCCACACATTGTTTGCTTCCAACTTGAAAAAAATCTAGGAGAGGAAATTCTCTAAAAAAAGAAAAGAAAGTAAGAAATGGACCATATTTTGCCACGTATATGTGCACCCATATTTTTGGCCCAAACTTGCAGGGGGAAAAAATCTTTCATTTTAATTTTTTAATCCAATTATTTATTTATTTATTTATATTTAGATGCTTGCTTGTATTATAAAGGGTATTATTTTGCATATGGATATTGTTACTTCTTTCTAGAGTTACACTTTTAATGCATAAGCATAAATAAAAGAATGAAAACCATTTACATAGATACAGAATTAGTACTACTCATGTATAATGTAGGTCCTTATTTTTCCCTCAAAAATTTGGGCAAAAAACTGTACATTATATACAGCAAAATTCAGTAAATCAAATGACTGCTGATGGCCCCCTGAAAGAATGTTTCCTTTCATAAAAGGATGGGCCATGAACTTAAAGATGTGAGCCATCTTTAAGAATAGCATCCTATTTATGAAATTCATTTTTAAAAGAATTTCTTAAGAAGATAGATCAAGGACCTCTCAATTTTAAATATTAGTTGTGTAAGGGAGTAAAAAGCTTTCTTCAACCTTCTTAGGGTCTCTGACTGTGTCTGCAAATTAAACTGACAAAGACAGATTAACGGGAGAAAAACATACAGATTTATTCCACATACATGCATTCTACGTGACATGGGAGCCTTCATAAGGAAATTGAGACCTGAGTAAAAGTTAGGCCTGCGCATTTCCATGCGAGGTTTGATGAAGAGTGGGTAGGTGTGGAGGAATATGATCAGTTAATAGGTAGAGTAGGTACAGTAAACTAGGGACCTTTGGGATGCTTCTCCGGAGTCTCTTTGTCTTCAGAGACAAAGGTGTTCCTTTTCTCAGGGCACAAGGAGGGCCCCTCTAACGTGAGAGTTTCATGAGAAGTGGGGTGGAGTTACGGCAACCTTCCTATTTTGCCATTTCCTCAAACCCCTTCCACTTAAAATACTCAGTATGCCCTGGTGCCGTATTTTGGGGCAGATTGTTCTGAACCCCATCAGTTGCATCAAACGCATTTCCACCAAAATTGACAAAACTTGGCCCAGATTATTAGTGTTGGCCCACCCCCCATCTCCTCTTCTAATACCTTAATTAGCTAAGATCTCAAAGGTAGAGAAAGGAGCAATAGCTTTGTGCTAGGAACTTAGTAGTGAGTCAATAAATGTTTGTGGGATTGGTGGATGGCTGAGTGAATGAATGAATGAATGAATGAATAACAGACTATAGTATCTCTATCCCTGTGTCCTTGGTTCCTGGCCCAGGGTAGACTCAGGAGTCTGAGAGTAATAACTCCTTACACCAAGTAGTTATTCCTTGGGGAAGCTTCAGCCATCTAGGGACAGCTAGAGTAATAGCAAACAGTGAGGTGAATTACATCCTGGTGACTTTTTAGCACAGTTATTTTGTCTCCACTAGAGAGGAGTGGGAGGAACAGCAGAATTTAGTGCCAGAGAAAAGCCTCTTGGCCTTGACTGAGATGCTGTGTTACTGGGCAAAGCTAGCCCGGCAGGAAGGGCTCTTTGATATGTAAATGTGGTCTGATAAGGATTTCCTCCACTTCTCCCCACCCAGAAGCTGGCATTCTCTCTCCAGGGAGAGTGTCCAGGCCCCTCCCATCCGGGAGCCCTACTCTGGGGTGTCTTGCTTTTTGCATCCCTTCAGCTGTCCTCTGCGAAGCCAGGCCTGATTGCCACGTGATCCACTGCTTCTGAAGAGAAATAGATACGTACCCATGTTTTAGTGGGTGAGGGAAGAACCTGGAGAAATAAAGAGCTCAGAACCCTCTGGTCAGCTACAGGTCGGGCGGAGGTTTCCTGTGGTTCTCAGTTTGTGGAGCTATGTCAAGGAACTCACTCATCATCTATGGGAGTACACCCACTTTAACCTCCCAAAGTCCTTCAGCTCTTCTGTGACAAGGTCTCCTGACACTGTGTCAGGTGGAATAACAGGTCCGGCTTCTGGATCGCATGGTGCTTGTGTGTGTGTGTGTGTGTGTGTGTGAGAGAGAGAGAGAGAGAATAAGTACACAAATACGCTATTTGCAGGTGGTGAAAACTGCTATTTAGGAAATGAAACCCAGCAAGCGGCGCAGGGGGGGTTTGTTATTGCAGATGAGGTCTGGGGGGCTCCTCTGAGCAGGCTCCATTGAACCAGGGTGTGGATGAAATGGAGCCCGTCCGAGGCAGGAGAAGCTGTGGCAGGACAGGGGCTGTGAGTTGGGACCCCCGTGAGCAGAGGAGAGAGGAGAGGAAGCTGGGAGCCGCCCACACACAGCTCCACGGGCCCTGGGAAGGAATTTGGAGTTTATTCCTAGCGTCCAGTTGTTTGGATCAAGCCTCATGCTAACACTGTGGCATTTGTCCCGCCCACATTGCAGTGCAAGTAGGTTTTATAATCTCCAGTTCCCCAAAGCTCAAAGTACCACTGAGGCCAAGTGAGTGCCAGCTCTGCTACTTACAAACACACACGCTTTTGTGTCCCTTTTACCACGTGGTGATTCAGTACGGCCAACAGTGAGAGATGGGCACTTGTGCATGTCAAGATGCCCAGGGTGGGAGAGCTGAAAAGCCAGATCCCCTTTGGTGAGAGTGGCCTTCAAGGCTCGTGTGCTCTCTGTTCAGCTGTTAAGATTATTATTAAACTTTATGGCCCATAAACCCCACAGAAACAAGGAAAGTGAACATCCATGCTATTACAAGAGTGTCAAAACAGGAGCCATATTTCATGGCCTGAAAAGTATCCACGGTTGTCCTCTTGCAAGTCCTGAGTGCCTTCTGGCTGGTTCATCCCCTCTATATCCACGTGAAACCTGCCTTTTGGTGCCAAATCTTTGTGGAAATGATATTCCTCTTAGGTGAAAGTCCCCTTTCAGAAATCTCATCACACAAGTTCCATTTTCTGAAAAGATGTGATCTTGACATTTATCAGCCTCTGTGCTTGTCCCTCCAATATAGTTCTTACCAGGAGCATGTAGTTCATTCTGCAAACAAAACCACATGTAACGCATTTTGAATGAGGCACATGGGTTGTTCCATGTATCAGCTTAGCCTGCATCCGAAGAGCCAGGTGGACAGGAGTGTGAGGAGGCTGGTGATTGTCTAGGAATGATGACGCCTACTGTGTGACCTACTGCTGGTCACACGGAGCCTCGCATGCGCATCTCCAAGGCACTCGTTCGCAAAATGAGATATCAAACTACTGTTAATGTTATTTCTTTCTGAGGTTTCATCTTCCCTCCCAGGTACTACAAGAATGAAATTCAACATGTATTTTATCTTAGAATCAAATCTTGCAGTATATAGTTACATTTGACTTAATTGCCTAAGAAAATCCAGATATCAGTCATTTATGTTATCTTTTTTCTTTATTGGTTTATTTATTGGCTTGTTTGTATTTAAATAAGTATGGTAGTCTTTGGTTTTGTTTCAAATGTTCCTCTAGCCTCCTTCCATGATGACATTTCTTCACCTCTTTGAGGTCAGGCATACAAAGCCTGTCCATGTCCTGTGAAAAATAGAGACATTTCTTGAAGAAGATACAAGATGCAAGAAACATTGTACACAGGACAATGACACCTCAGTCCCAATCAAAGTAGGTACCTTGGGACCTCACACAGTTCTACCAATTACCATTAACTGCCCCGTCGTATTTTCCTGAATCTCATCAATGGTCCGAAATCTCTTCCCTTTCAAAGGTGATTTTAGTTTTGGGAAAAGCCAGAAGTCGCAGGGTGATTTATCTTTTGCCAAAAGACTCTGCATGTCACGTGATGCATGAGCGGTCACATTGCTGTGATGAAGCTGCCAGTCACCAATTGCCCATAGCTGCAGCCTTCTGAATCATCCAAATAATTTCTGTGAAGCAATGTTCAAGCTTAACACAAAATTTGATGCAGATCTGTCGCTCTACTCACTCAGTCATTTTGAATGCGATGACCAGCAGCGTCTCACCCCACAGCTTCTACCGCCCCCACTGACTAGCACAGTGACGTCGCCATTGTTCACGCATGTGCATTCCGGTCCACTCTCCTTGGCTGCCAGATCACATCTATGTGGCACAAGCTGTTCTCATTATATTAACAATGGTTGGACTTTTTCTGGACAGAACTTGTAGGTGGGGAGATTTAAAAACCAGAGCATGGTGATTCATTTTGCCTAACAATATGATCATGGACATACTGGTGAGATGGACCCTTCCTCATCCAGTGTCCCTGAATGATTAAAATAAACAAGGCTCTCTTCCAGGTTCTCCTGGGCTTGTAGTTTGAGCGAGAATTAAACTTTCGCTGTACCAGGTCTCTGAGATGTGAGAGCAGTTCCTTACCGCAGCAGAACCTCATCTGTCCGCACTGGAACAAAGCACATTTACTGTTAGTGTATTGAGGTCTTTCACGTTCAGAGAAATGTTGATGGTTTTCGTTCAAAATACTTCACCAGGTGCAACTACCTTAATCCTTGATGGGAGCGTGTTCCCATGTCACTGCATGGCTGACCTTTACAATAAATCATGCATTTGTAAAACATATATTCGTGCCATTCCATCAGGCATGAGAAGTCATCTTTTCTGTTCCTTGATGGCCTTGCTCCAGGTACTCCAGCCTTTTGTGCAGACATGAAAGTGCCTGAAACAACACTGGTTGAAAGATAGAGAAGTAGGAGGAGTTACAAAGAGAGAAATGGGCAACTCCTTTGGCAATTTAACAAAATATGAGCCCTTGGAAGGTTTCTCCCCAAGTGCAGTGTTGTCAGCCCTGCAGCACCAATTGTTCTCAAGCTCAGTGTATGCAAGAACCACCTGGACAGGGCTTATTAGGCATGTGGTTAACCAGTCCCCACCTCCAGGGATTCTGATTCAGCGCAGCAGCAGAGAGAGGGCAGTCTAAGTTTTGCACAAGCAGCCCGGATGGGTCTGTGGAACTTACACCGGAGAACACTGGACATAGTAGTCAGCTCTGCCGGCTTCTAGTGTCAAAACCATTTGGATACTGAATCCAACATGCTCTTTATTAGCTATGTTATTGGGGGCAAGTTCTCCAATATCTCCAAGCCTCAGTTTCCTCATCTGTTAGTAAAGATGACCCCATTACTAATTGTTGCCACGGAGTCAGCACAAAATTAATGTTGGCTCTTATTTGTCTAAACTGAACAGAGCCCCAAGTGGTTTTAAGCCTTTTCTATTATTAACAGTGGTGATAATGGTGATATGAATTGAAGACTCATGTGGGCCAGGCACTGTGCTACGGATTTTATGTGCATTGGTTTTATTGAGTCCTTACAACAGCACTGTTGCAAGGGGATTACTGTTACTTTCTGCGTTTTCCAGATAGGTGGCATTCTGAGGCTCAGAGAACTTCCCCCGGGTCACCTAGTTACCAGGGGGTGGTGGATTGAAAGGTTTTCTTCTGCATTTTCTCCTGAAACCACTTCGTGGAACTCCCTCAATTGTACTGTTGGCAATCAGGAAATGCCTGTCTTTCCTGTCTTCCTTGGTGCCTTGTGGGAAACATAACCAGCAAGACTATCTCCTCGGCACTGTAATTTAGCATGGCAGTCCAGGGAAAAACACCTTGTGGGATTTTATTTTCTATCATCTTATTTATGCCCCCTTTAATTTTCATTGAAGTTCCCCTCCGTAAGGCCCTTCGGCTCTCATAAAGCTTTATGGTCTTGACTAGCGGTTGGGCCATGTAGAATTGATTCCTTAAAACCAACTTCTAGTCAGGTTATGTAATTTGCCAATACGGAAGGCTGAGACAGTAAGAGGCACAGGCTCTCCCTTAAGAGGTCAGACATATTATCATTGGTTAGATGCCGTATTTTTTAAACCACCATCAGCTTGGGAAACACTATCCATTAGCCAGAGATCACAGCGATGAGAAACCTCAAAAGGTCGAATGGTCCATTCTGAGCACTCCACAAAGAACTCGGCATCCCAGAAGGACGATTAGCCTTCTAGCTCTGGGGCTGTCTGAGAGCACAACAGGTCTGATTTTGTTTTCTTTTTTTCTTTCGTGAATTAACCCATTGGATTTCAGCCCTAGCTTTCTCTTCCCACAACCAATATCCCATGTTGCATCCTGCCTGAATGGATTTTGATTGTGGTCACAGAATTGCTGTAGCCAAGGCGTTGGAAAGGTGTCCAAGACCCTGAAGCTGGGGGAGAAGACTTGTGACCACTCTCCTGACAGGGGTGCTTGCTGCTTCAAGCAGGCAGAGGCCCTGAGCACATCACCAAGCCGTTGCCCTCACTTCCTGGCTCACAGCTACACTACATTTCCCAGCCTCTCCGGTGTTCTGTGTGGCTGCGAGACTGAGTCCTACTCAATAGAATGTCAGAGGAAGGGATGTTGGCCTCTTCTGGGTCTGACACATTAACACCGGCCATGCACAACACTCCATGAGAGAGAAAGAGGACATCAGTCACCTCACGTTGCCAGCTTGGAAGCCACACATTAAAGACGGTGGAGCACAGGATGTAAAGAGCCAGGGCCCCTGAGTCACAGCATGGAGCAAAGCCACCCACTGATCAGGAATACTAATTTTGGATTTTATGTGAGCAATCAATCTCCCATGGTATCACAGCAACCAGAGTGACTGTAACTAACACACATGCTCATACTGCTGTTTTTGACAAGAAATCGTAGTCAAAAGTTCACTGATATTGCCAGCCCATCTGAGGAGCCTGAGAGACTGAGGCTTGCCAGTCGAACCTGAAAGTGGAGTATGAGCCCACCACTCTGCTGTGGGTACGTTATCGCCTCACGGGGGGCCTCCCTGGCCATCCTGTCCAAAGTGACCACCCACATTTTCTCTTGCATTGCATCCCTCTGTCCTAGCACTTACCATTATCTTGTACTATCCATCCATTCATCTGCGCATGGTCTCAGTGCTTATTTATTGGTTCTGTTGCCCCGAGGTAACAGGGACCTCATCTGTCTTGTTCATTCTTATGTCTTCAGCACTTAGGGAAAAAAAAAAACACTAAAATAAATGAGATAGAAATTTGTGTTATTCTCTTGTAATAAATGTCCAGAGGCTACCCAGGGCTGTGTGATGGCTTCGTGTTTATCAGGGACACTTCTCGTTGCTGCTCATCCTTAGCTCTCTTTTATGGGTCAAGAAGGCTGCCCGAGCACTGCCATTTCAGGGGACAGGAAAAAGGAGGGAGAAAAAAGAGGGGCATCTCCTCTCCCTTTAAAGGAGACTTTCCTGAAGGCCCACACAGTGGGTCCCCCTATAACTTAGATGCAGTAATGAAGGCTGAGAAGGGGAATCTTTCCGTTCAAGAGCAGTGTCATCACAGGTGGTACCTGGCTTTCGCAGATGCTGTGTAGGGGAAGGAAGACATGTCTGACTCTGAGCTATCAGAGGCTGGCACTTTGCAGGCAGAGGGAGAAGGTGCAGCAGAATAAAGAGGTGCTGGGGAGCAGTTTGCTGACAAATTCTACTAACCAGACCGATGAGGGAGGTGAGATCTAGATAGGGCTGGATGTCCAATGTCAGGTGTGGAACATCAAAAGATGAGAGGTTGGGGTGTAAGATTTCCAATGTGGAGAAGATCTGGGTGGTGACAAGTTCTGGGTCACTGGCCTGAGAGGGGGTGGCTGAAATATAAGGAATAAGATCTCAAGAACTGAGAAGGTCAGGGAGTGAAGGCTAGGAGATGGGGTGGGTCCACAGATAATGAAAGGTTGTATAATAAAGAGAAGATTGAAATTTTATAAGACTTCTCACATAAGTAAATTCACAAATCAATAAAAGAATGCACTAGCTGCACTGACACTTATTACAATAGACGTGTTCAGTGGGGACTGAGCGGCAGCTCCGGGTCCTGTTGCAATTAAAAAATGGCTCTCCAATTTTGTTCATGCACCTGCCATTATACCCGAAACCAAACTGTGATTCACTGGCTTGTACAGGTGAGAGGTTTTCCTTTACAGAGCCATTCCAGACATTCAGCATAGGACCTAGTTACCTGGCCTTTATCTTGGCCTATTGAGTTCATAAGAACCAAATGTTGTATATCTACAATTCAAAAGACCCCTTTTGTGAGAGCCTAGGAGATTTTTTCCATCTAAATGCCTTAATTGTTCCTCTGCAGAGCAATCATAAATGTAAATCGACTTAATGTGGCTGATTGCCAGTGAGGAGTCTGTCTTCCCATGATGCTCGACAGCGAGTCCTACTCAGAACATCCCGAGAAAATGCTACCCTGCAGTTCTATACACCAAATGTCATCAGGGCCCTGGGCATTTTACCTTTTAAAGAATAAATGGTTACCCAGCGCTGCTGCTGGTTCCTGTTAGCAAAGTAACAGATGATGTATCTATCATTCATTGTCTCAGAAGACAACCCGTTCGCCCACCCTTCGGGGAAGGTGCCGGCCTGCGTCTCTCCCCGACCAAAACAATTCTTTAAACAATCTCTTCACAAGCTCCCATACCATTGTCTGCCTTGATCAAACATGTGCTTATTGGACTAATTTCGAAAGGGAACTTGGTACGGTTCACAATTGTATACGACTCTCAAATCTCCCACTTCCGATTTTTAATCTCTGTCACCCCGGCTTTATAACAAGACGAACACTTCAGGAAGAAGAATGGAAGAAGTCTGAATTTTAATTTGCTATTTCTTCACACACACAAAACACCCTGAGCTCAATCAATGCCCAGAAATGAAGGCCAATAGATAATGATAGCAGGGCCTCATATTTCCCACCTATTGTTTCAGACTCTAATGAGGAAAAGGGAATTCGGGAGCATTGTCCTCTCCCAGCGCTCCAACACGATGTTATCACCGTGTTTACAGGGCTGCTTGGCGTGCTGGCCCGGTGCCCCCCCCACGGACCGCCGTCCCGTCCCGATAGAACAATGCCCCTAGCAGAATCCGAACCACGCTGGCGAGGAAGGCCTTATGCTGATGGCAGGGAGGAAGCGACATGTTAACAAACAAGTTTGCAGGCCAGGAAGTTTTAATCAGTTCTTTCTACCACAGGAGGCATGATGGATGAGGGCCCCGTTTCAGAGGGGCTTCCTTTAGATAAAACAATAATACCATGCTCTCAAGAACCTCATTCGACAGCAGAAAGCTGTGATTAATCCCCCAAAAGTCAAACATGGGAAGACTGGCAAGATGAGATTATTTGCTGAGTATAATTAGCCACAATTATCACTGAAAGGAATTTGAGGATGGGGTGTGGGATTCTACTCATAAGGGAAAAATACTCTGTAAAGGAGCATTATGAGTAGGGTAACCTTATAATTTACTATTTAGTCAATCTTGGAGATTTTATAAAGTGAAAGGAGACACCGAAAACAATTATTCCGGGACAGCAGGCATAAATGAGGATTGTCCCAAACCAGAAGGGGGAATGTTCACTCTGCCTGTGAACAAGGAGACAAGTGCCAATCACAATATTCACACCTTTGAAAAGAGCCAAAGTGCTCACATCTGGGATAGACTCTAAACTGAATCTGTGGTAGATTCTGAGAAAGTTTGTCCAACTGTAACAATTCAGAGTCAAGAAAATAGTTTTCCTTTCCCCACTGTGTGGAGTTGCCAATGTTGGATGCTTTCTATTGAAACTGGAAGAAAACTTTACCCCAATACAGCTTAACTAACTGAAAAATATAGATGTGGCAAGGAGATCAGGTAAAGCTTGATCTAGGGGTCTATTGATCAGGACCTGGTTTCCCTCTTTTCATCCCTTGGTTTTCTTTCCTCTGCATTGGCACCATTCCTTCATTAAGAAAGGCCATATTGTGCAATGTTAATGATAGCCCTAAAACTGAGCAAGGAATACACATAGATCAAGAAATACTGAGAACATAGTGGGATCTTATACCCACTTCCTATTTTTCTTTTCTAAAGGGCCCTTTCTCTTTGTGTGCCTACAAAACCTCACTCTTCTCTGGCTTCCTCTTCTGTTGAGTCCCCCAGTGGTCGTTTTCTGGCAGAGAGAGAGTCAGGCTCGGTCATTCTCTGTTGCAGGGCCCAGATCTTTGTATCTGTTATGAACGTGTTCAGAGACCCCTACAAAGTCAGGCTGGCTTCTATGAAGACTTCTTCTTTCCTTCCAAGATGAGCTGCAGTGTGCTGGCTGATGTTTTGGGTACCTCGGGCAGTGTTACTACCGTATTATTAGTTTTATTACTAATGATCATAACAGCTAGTGCTGATTGAGGTCTATGGCGTCAGCTCCTCCCTGAACGTAGTCCATACGTCATCGTATCCTCGGGCCCTAAGGGACCTTTCTCTCACTCTCCCCATTTTAGAGATTAAGAAATTAGCACTCAGACGTGCCAAAATGCTTGGCGAAGCTCTGTGTCACGGAACCTAAATTGGCTTCTCTCCCCCGTTTTTCTGGTACTGCATCGTCAGTGCTTCCAAATGCGGCTTTCTTGTCTTCCCAGAGCTGCTGCTCCAGAGGGGAAGGTACTTTTGTGACATGCGGCGAAAAGATTGTAGCTTTCTGATTGGACCCAGGACAGAAAACAGATTGTTAATCTAAGGTGGAGGCAATCATGACGACACTTCCTGTGCAAGTTTAAGTTCAGTCCTAGCCGTAGCAGCCAAGGGGCTGCTCCACTTTATTGTTTCCCACTGAGAGCAAGAAGCCACCTGAGTCCTACACTAAGCTCAGCGGTAGAGAAGTGGTAACAGTGGTGCGAACCCCAGCAGGAACAGGGGCCCCAAGGACCCACACGTGTTGAGTGATTTCTGTGTGTCTAGACTCTGCGCTGATCCCTTGTGCGCATTAGTTTATTTCTTCCCCTCGTCGGTTCTGTGTGGCAGAGGTGCCCTTATTAGCCCACTTTTACAGGTGAGTAAACAGAGGCTCGAGGAAGTGAGATAATTTACCTAGAGAATTAGATGCAGGCAGTTGACTCCAGAGTCTTTGTGTTTATGTATGTGGCTCCACCATGTACCATAAGACCATCACTGGAGATCCTCTTTGAAAGCCATTGCTGTCTCCTAACAGCCATTAGTCCTCTTACAGGGCTGTAGTTTCTTACACAGGGACCCTGGGGGTACAGTATGAGCCACTGTGTTTGCAATCTGGCCTATGCCGTTGATTCTGGTTATGTCAGTGCCCGCTCCTGGTCTAAACAATGATTTAGAAACACAGACCCATGAACACCTAGGCTTACTTACTGTTTCCATCCTTCTCACACTTTTAGGGAGGAAGAACTGAGGGGTACCGCATCAGTCAGGATAGACTAGGCGTGCTGCAGTAACAAACAGCCCACAATCTCCAAGGCTTATGGAAACAAAGAGTGAGACGCTGTGCACAGTACAGACTTACCAAGAGCTGGGTCCGTTCTTCATCTTCTCCATTTGCAGGTCCAGCCTCTTTCTAGGACTCGTTCCTTAGGGAAAAAGACAAGATGAACTCTCAAAGCTTCTTCCTAAAACTGACACCTGTCATTGCAGCCCTGTTTCATTGAGTCAAGGAAGGGGACCTCATCCCTTCTAGGCCGGGATATGAAATCCCTCTGGAGTGAAGAGTAAATAAATGTCCACAATAATATTGTCTCCCATGGTTTCAAAAGTAACAATTCTTTTTTACGCCTCTTTCCTACCTTGCTGCCCCATATCTTAAGGGCGTAGGTACCAACAGTTTTTTGAACCCACGGTTCTTACTTTTCCCCAAAGCCTGGATGATCTGTTATTGGCACCTTCACCCCAGCCCTCAGAGTTACTGTTCCCATGTCCCCTGCCCTCATTAAGTGTTAACCCAGATTGAAATGCTCCGAATTTTACTCAGAGTGCAAAGAACACCGAGGTCAGAGGCTTGCCCTGACTTGACTCACATCTTCGAAACCTTCCTTTGTCTTTCAGAGAAAGTAAAGAGATAGAGATAGAGAAAGTGTGACCTAGTTTTTTTTATCAGCACCATTTCATCTGCAAAACACGACTTTACTTATTACACTGAGCATGAAAATAAAATGTTTTCCGAAAGACCTGGCTTTGGCTGTCGTAAGAAAGACCGGGGACTTGTTCAAAACTCCGATGAACCCTATGAGCAAATGATTCCAATTTTTTAAAACCATGATTGACTTCCAAATTGCTCTCACTGTCCACGAATAATATGTGGTACTTTCCTACAAATATCAGCAGCCAGGTAGGACAAAACCAGCTCCCACACTAGCTGTTTGCTTGGTATTAAGCTTTGCCAGTCCAATATAGGTCACATTTCCAACCAGATTTTGTGCTTATCTCTACATTACACCTTGTAGCAAGGGGGAAAAAAAGAGCTTCTTGACATCTTTTTGAAGAATGGCGCTCTTTAAAAAAACATAAGGGAACTTTTTTTTCAAACACTATAATGAGGGTATTCAAGTCTGCAGGCAAAACAGAGCTGTTTGAAAAGACATTAGCCTCGAAACCGCACTGTGCCAGAATAGATACAGCTACGTCAAAATGCTGCATTTGTTTTGCCATTACTTTTCAGTGACTAAAATCGTTTGCTAATGAAAGTTCTAGCTGACATAATTTCAGCACCTGCCGATGGAGACAAGATGAGTTCGCTGGCCATGAGAAATACAATAAAATTGGGAAAGTATAATTCCGAAGCATTTAAATTCCTGAATAATAGTAGCAGTAGTTCTTAATATCTTATCACTGAGAAAGAAGGGTAGCACCTCTCAAAGATCTTCCACAGTCATCACCTTAATTAAGTCTCATAATACCTTTGTCACTTAGACCGCGTAACTTACTCAAACCCTCCCTGTACTGATGGGGCTGGAGCTCAGAGAGGTCACGTGGATCCTGGATGTCTGCAGGCCAGGACAGCAGTGAGAGGTTTGTGTTCCCTGGAGGCAGAGTTAGTGGCTCAATTTCAGTGGGGCACTAGGGAGATGTAGGGGACACTGCAAGCTGGAAGACTGTCCTCACTGTGTCACCAACTGAAGTTTGGGGGGATTTGGGTCCCAAAACCACCCTCAGGTTTGATCATGCACTGGAAGGACTCACGATATAACTACACGCTGTTGTAGCACAGTTACGGTTTATCACGGGGAAAGGATGCAAGTTAAAATCAGCCAAAGGGAGGCGCACGAGGGCGGAGCCCATGGAAGGTGGCAGACTCCAAGTGGCCACTGTCCTCTCCCATAAAGTCAGAACACATCGCTTTCCTGGTGTTGATGTGTGACACTGAGCACAGAGCTCGACACCCAGGGATGCCTGCCTGAGCCTCAGGGCGCAGAACTTTTTGGGGGGCTTCATCATGTAGTCACGACTGATTGATTGATGGACAGCTCGCTCCTTAGTTGATTTCAGCCTCCAGGTCAGCTGATCCCAGGTGACACACTGTCCTCATCCTGCCTTATCTCTGGTCTTTCCAGAGTGGCCAGCCCCCACTCTAAGACAGTATGGTTGTGGTCAGTCCCCACCCTAAATTAAATCGTTGAGATTATATCCAGTATGACCCAAGGCCTCCAGACTGTAAAAGATACTCCTCTCCACCATGTACTCTGCATGCATTCAGTGATTTTTTGATTTGGGAAGGCTCTTGCAGGCAATGGATTTCAACCTTCTTATTTACAGATGTGGAAGCTGATGCCCACTGGTCTGGCCCAGGCCAGAAAGCTGATGAGGAACAGCTGGAGCTGGACCCTGGGTATCCCAGTGCCAGGCTCCATCACTAAGCAAATGGCCTATTTTCAATGAGGGCGTCTTAATTGTGCAAAAAGCAAGAACCTAAAACTAAGGTTTTATTTGGCTACAAATATTAAAACTTGTGGAGAAAAAGTATTCCACAATCAGGAGTCAAAATTCTCCATTTGCCTTCTTCTCCTTACGGCTGCACCCCACTAAAATAACATCGTCGGCATCATCATCATCATCATCATCATCATCACCATCATCATCACCATCATTTCTAGCCCAGACCATTCCAGAAATAGAGTGGTCATTTTCCCTTCCATGAGTCTTTGATCCATCCTGCTGTTTTTTGCACCTACCTTTCTTAATACCTAATTTATATAGCAACTGTTTCAGAAAATAACTTTGGAAATTCTATATATATATATATATATATATATATATATATGTAAATTTCAACTCACAATGTATTAGCAGCTTTTATCTGGAAACCTCTTGAAAGAGGGCAATGTGTCCCTGTTCTGTGAATTAAGTAACATTGCTTTTTCTTATTGGAGAAAACCAGTCATGTGAACTTTATTCTTCCAGCCTAATTAGTTTTTACCTTCTTCAGAAATGTCAGAGTGAGGATTCAGGGTGTTCATAAGCGGTGGCCTGGGCTGACGGGGAGGAATTATGAGTCCACAAAAAAGACTCCTGGCAGAGGAGGGGTAGGCCAGGCCACCGGAGAGACCCTCCTGCAAGGCCTGTGAAGCGGGCTCCGTGGCCCCATGCCTTGTGAAAAGCTTTTGACCTGAAGCTAAGAATTCACAAGCATCTTAGCAAGGAGTTTTCGAATGTGCTTAGAAAAATTTTATAACATTTTAAGATGAGCAGTGCTTCTTTTTTCTTCTTAAGTTTACTTTTTGGGCCATTGCTTTTGAACGTTTGTTTAAAAACTAGGATTTGGTGTCATCATTTCTATCAAGAAAGATGTATTGATAAGTCAGGACAATGATGTAATGGATGGACTCCAAGCTTTGGTCAGAATATATCTCACTGAAAACTTGCCTCTGCCACATGCTAACCGACTGCCTTT
Organism: Anoura caudifer; assembly: GCA_004027475.1. Lineage (NCBI taxonomy): Eukaryota > Metazoa > Chordata > Mammalia > Chiroptera > Phyllostomidae > Anoura > Anoura caudifer. Next base: position 203,800 of record PVKU01000114.1, read on the forward strand.
GAGTGAAATCCTGAAACTGTCTGCAACCTAGATTTCTCATCTGTGAAATCTTTCCGTGGTCGCTAGGAAGATGACAAAGCAGATACTGGTAAAATATATGCCACAGTCTTTTTACGTGTTTAGAAAGTATTAATTTCTACCCTTATTATTATTTATCCAACCTTTATTTGTTGGTTTCTGTGTGTATGCATAGCCATCTGTGCCTTTATTGAGCTTACAATATGGTCATTCCGTAAGGTTTGTTATAGGATGTCATCTGCTTAAGTGTTCTTACAATAGTTTGTGTTTATCTCTTTTAGACCATTTGTTGCAACGTGTTTCTTTTCTCATTTTTGATGTTGTATCATATATGCTATTACAGTCGCCCCATTTCTCCCCCTGGGGCCCCCTCCTCCCATCTGGACACTCACCTCCACAGTCCATCCTCGCCCCCACCGTGGTCCTCGACTGTGAGCCCTTCATGTGCCTCCTATGACTGCTCTCTTCGCCATCTCTCCACGCGTTCCCCCCCGCGTCCCCTCCACACTTGTGTAGAACTGTCCATCAATACAGGCATCTTTCTCCTTAGAGTGTAGCACACAATGGGCTCTCAATGTTTGCTTTTAAATGTTGCGAATAATTGTCTCTGTCTTAAAAATCATGCTCAGCTACGTGGCCAAGGCTGCTCATTGCTGCCACTGGGTGGCAGCATACTGGGGTGGAGAAAACAACCCCTCAACCGCCCAGAACTTTACGTTTAAAGACGTAAAGTTCTAAAATGACATCAAAGTGAGATCCATGCTCCTCCGTTACAGTTTGAAAGGAAAGCTCTCAGGAAAAATACGTCAGTAAGGTCTGGGGCCATAACTGCCTTCCGTGGTGTTAAGAAGTGCCCTTACACTTCTGAAGGGGCCTGCTTTAAGTTCCCAGCATCTTAACCGGGAACTCATTTGTACATGTTGTTTTCTGCCTGTTTCCACTGGGGAGCCATAACTGTAAAACAGAAGGGATAATATTACAGGGAGGAGATGCACATTTTTAATATATTCACGCTTCACCAAACTGTAAAGAACCCTGCTTCTCAATGAGAACCAGGCTTTCACACGCGTCCTCTGCCAGGGGTTTCAGAAGGGGATTCGCAACCTTCAAGAGCTTTGGTAATATTTTATTTCTCTTTGAAGGTGAAGGTGAAGATGCTGCTCTCCTTTTGCAGAGCAACACGTTGGCCAACCGTCAAGCTGTGCTTGCAGAGAGGCAGCCTGGCCCCAGTCCTGGCCCTGGCCCAACAGGCTTTGGTGACTTCTTGATGTGCTTTTCATTTTATTACCCTCTTGCGTACCTCAAAAATGAACGTCAGATACGGAACCATTGCCAACCATGTGTGCGGCTGGACACAAAGAACCTGAACCGAGAGACAATGGGGCAGGGTAGCAGTGAGGGGAGAGCTAACTACAGATTATGGATCCCATGATCCATTAAAGGGGAAAGAAAGCACAGCCAAGGAGAGATGTGTCCTTGATAGACTTTTAGAGCCTGCTACAGAATCCTGAGAAAATAAAGCATGATGCATGCAGTTGAAATGTTGTTGTCCATAATTTCTTTTGGTTACTTAAATTGTCAGTTTTGGGACCATTTGTCCTCAAGGGACAAGAGCACAATGAAGTCAGAAGCACTTAGACACCTGTTGTCACTTTTTCGCAGAAAGCAAACATGTTCTCTGCAGAAGTTCTGTGACGGCTGGAGTAGTTCGCTGGTCCATTCATTCGGCAGGGCCGCTCCGCAGGCAGCATGCACCCGTGTGGCCACTCCCAGTTGTTAACGGGTTAAAGCCGTACAGCACTGGCTGATAATATCAGTCAAGCCTCTCTGGTTCCGGCAACTCCAGGCTCTCAACCAGCGTGGTAGGGGCCTGGGCTCTGGTGTAAGAATGTTTACCAGCGTATCTGTTCTGACTGGCCAGTGCTCATGCCAGATAGACTGTTAAATATTTTGATTAGCTTGGCTGCATTCACAGATGCTTCCAGAGTCATGAATGACATGCTAGGTGGGAGGTTGCTGCATGATCAATACACCTGCGGATCCTGCCTGCAAGGAGGGTACATTCTAGCACAGAGAAGAGAGGGCTAAAGCAGTAATGGCCACAAGGTGTCCAGTGAAGTACAGAGGTTCTAGGTGCTAAGGAAAGCATTTAGCAGAGTAGTTCCATGGTTGGAGAAACACAGGCAAAAACACCAAGCAAGCCAAAGACTTCTGAAGCCTAGAGAAGTAGAAGGGGTCTAAAAGAAGGGACTCTGGGTGTTGGTCACAGGTGTGTCCCCTGCTCAGCCAGTCTGTCCCCTGCTCAGCCGGGTGTTAAATCTTCACCCTCACCCCCCACTGCTACCTTGCAGCTAGCTGTGAGAAAGTTGCTTGTGTTTCTAAAAGACTTGATGGGAGCAGCCTGTGTTTCTGGAAAGGAGCCTGGGTCTGGGCACCGAGAAAGCTGAGGGCCAGTTTTGACCTTCCTCCCAGCTAGCAAGGGAAGGTCCCCGGAGCACCTGCCCAAGTCTGAGCTTTCTCTTGTTTAGAATGAGCCTTGTTTTGAGGAGGGAGAGGGGAATTTATTACCTGGGAACAGGATTGTCAGTGCCTGGCCAATTGCTCCCGTGATGGAGAGACCCCCGTAAGTGTGGCCCGAGTGGAAAGAGCAGGGCAGCAGCTTTCAGCAGACCTGGCTCTCAGCCCACTTTTTACTGGGTGACCTTGGGCAAGTCTTGTAATTTCTCTGAGCTTTGGTTTCTTCATGGGTAAAGCAGAAATAATAATAAGAAGATAGACTTAGCGGGATGTTTCAAGAACTATAAGGGTTGCCAGGGCTCAGCAATGTGTTTGGTACATGATAGGCCACCAATAAGCGTTCTCATTTCTACCACCATATGTGTCTACTTATGTGTCTGCTTGTAAGCTCATAGAAGCAGAGATCCTGTCTTTTCCTCCTGGTGGCTCGGCGTACAGCCCAGAGCCTGACCCACGGTGGCACTCACTCGCTATTTGGTAAGTGCCATTGGTCATCTGATCTCTGAGATCACATAAACACGAGCACTACTCCATGTGTGTTGACTTACTATGTGTGGTCATGTGTTCTCCTTTACACCCAGAACTGAAGAAAGGTAATTAAGGCCTAATCATCAGACTAAATCGGGCACTTCTTCGTGGGTCTCCCTTTGATGCCTAAGCACGCGCCTTTGATGTCTACTGCAGCTTCGAGTCAGAGCCCCGGTGCCGAGGGGTGCGCCTGTGTCCCCTGAGTAAGTGTCTTTCTTCGGAGCGGAGATTAAGTAGGGATTTCTCTCACTGTGTTTATTTTCCTTTCTAACTCTCAAGCCCCCGGAATTATTCTTTTGCCCAGACACTTAGATATTCTTAGCCATCCCTTTTGCTTAAATTTGTGTAGATTTGCGCTTAAAACTGAACCAATAGCCTCAGTATTGTGTGCATTGCGGGGGTGGGTATGAAGTCTTGCTAGAATGCATAAACAAAAAATTATAGCCACTGATTCTGGTCACCTAGACTTCAAAAGCCCTTTGTCTGGATGTATTTACATAATGTAGTCTCCATGTTTGGGTTTTATTAAACCCATGAGTTTAATAATAAAAGGTTTTGGACAGATGCTTTTTCTACCACTTCTCTTGTTCTGAATATATTTTTTGTCCCTTTTGAAGTGAATACTGATTTTTTTGGTGCAGAGAGTTGGTGCTCTGGGGGCCTGTTAAAATAATGGTAAATATGTTTTCGAAATAGATGAAATTTAAGAAATTTTGAGAAGAGGGTTGTTTGGCTTAGTGGGAAAAAGTCATAGGGCACAGAAAACGGGAGCACAGTTGGTCTCCTTTCCCAGGACTTTTATGGACCCGCACTGCTGTGTTCTGTAATGCTGTGTGTAAAACATGGTTTAAGCGATCATGCAGCCTCAGTCTTAGAAAATAAAAAGATATGAACTTGAACCCAAGCTTCCCTGTCAAAAGAATTATAATGTGTTTTAGCCCTGGGCTTCATTCGAGTTGAATTTACAATATTTTCCCCTAACAATAACAACAACCCAGAGTACCCCTTTAAGTTGAAATGTTTGTTAAACTTTATATATATGCATGCATATAAATGTGCTTCTCTGTATATATAATGCACGTTCATATATACGTACATTAGATTTTTAGGGAATTTCCTCTTTGCTTTCAAATCATTGCACAGAATATCCAAGTAGACATTGTGTCAAAATAATCAAAATGTGTTTAACACTCTCTCAAAAAATCCATTTAAGAATAAGGTCGTGGTTTGGGGTTGATTTTCAGACCATGAATTGAAGTATAAATATTCAAATTATTTTCATAAACTATTCAGTTCTGTTGGGCTTTTATGTTATCACACAGTGAATTTTTTGTATTTAAGTTTTCTAGCAGTTCTCTTTTTTAAGAGCCTCAAGTGTCCTATAAAAAGCAAATACTTGAATTTTCAGTTTCGAGATACTACATATTTTTCCTTCTGCTTGCCTTATTTTTATAACAGTGATTTATAAAGACATTACTAAAGAAAAGGAAAGAAGGATTTTGAAGAGGAACTGCTGTATAACACTGCTTAAAAGCCTATTTCCAATGCTAAGGAAAGAAAAAAATCTTGGCAATCTATCAGAGAGTGATCTGAATCTAAGAAAGATGGCCATACCTTGAGTCACTATCTTGCAAAAGTATTTCCTGAGCCACATTGAGGAGAGGAGGGCAAGGGAACATTCCAGACCACATTTCCACCTCTGGGGTCCGGGGGAGGGCTGAGGGGGAGGCTGGAAGGCCAGCTTGGACCGCTTGTCCGTGCTGCCAGCCCGTGGGAAGAGTCATAATGAAGAAGACAGCACTTTGAAAAGAAAGGGGGAGAATGAGGCTCCTAGGGGCCTGTCCAAGAAGACCGGAAGTGGGCCTCGGGCAATGCAGGAAGCCCCAGGACGACAGGGATCCCGGAAATGCTGTTGTGCCAGGACCGCTGCTTGTCCCAACCTCCAGTTCACCCTTTCTTCTTAGTAACAGAATTCTCCAAGGAACATATGGTGGTTCCGGACAAGAATTCCGTGCCCTAACGTCCCTTTAAGCTCTCTGTGACCATGTGGCCAAGTTCTAGCCATTGAGATGGCAGAGATGTCCCATGTGGCCATTGGGGGTAACTCATTAGGGAAGAATTGGACCTTCTTGCCTCCGTCAAGCTCCTTTCTCCAGTCCTGCTGTCTGGGTTGCAGCCAAGGCGGCTGGCAGAAGAGCAAAGTGACAAAGGGATATGGGAGGACCCTGGGTCCCTAAAATCATAGGGATGATTGTTACTGGATTTTTTGGTACGGTTTCTGTCTGACTAAAGCCACCATATTTGGATTTACTATTCATTGCCATTACTCTTACTGAATAGATTTGTCAAGGACAAATAGCAGAATGAAAAAATGACTGAGTGAAATGACAAGGAGTACTGGAAAAGTCCTAGGAAGCTTCCTGTGTGCTCTGAGGCTTCCGCCGCACTCGTGTTTGTTGAGTGCTCGCTGTTCCTAGGTCAGTCACTCCTCTCGGCCCACAGAGGACAAAGACAAGCTGCACCACAGTTAACTGTGGTGGTGACTTTGCTTTGAATGATTGCTGGTTCATACCCGGCCTCCATCACTAACTAGGACCCTTATGAACCTGAGCAGGTCACCTGAAACAGCAATGATGGGAGCTACCTCCTCTGGTTGGTGTAGGCATCCCATGAGAAAACACCCACGAAATGTGTTGCATGGTGACCAGCATATGGTGGATAAGAATTTATTGGTTTTAGCTTTTTTAAAAAAAGGTTTTATTATTACCCTCAAGGAGCTCACAGTCTCTGAAGGAAGACAGCTATGAGAACATATGTAGACTGTACTCATGCTCAGGATAGTGGGGAACTGGCAGGGTCTAGGGATGCAGTGTGAACCTGGGGCCCGGTGCACTCTGAACACAGAGAAGCCCCATCCTGGCCTGCAGGGGACAGAGGTAGTCAGGGAAGCTCCCTTTCACTCAGAGACCAGAAGGATGCCTGGATACCTACTGTGAGCAAGACATGCAGAGGATGGAGGAATGAGGGAGGGAGAACGACTAGGACCTAGAACGTGTCAGTTGAGCCAGAAATGAAGTATCCAGCTATCTATGGCCAGGCCGTTTTGCTGGGCTGGGCCAGTCAGGTCAGTGGTACTACTGGGCATCTGCTTTGGGAACAAAGATGAGGATACAAAGGCAATTAGGATGTGATTTTTGACCTCGAGAAGCCTGTAGTCTAATAGAGGAGGCATATATAAAAGTAATTAAGTGTAACATAGCACAGAACATGTGGTCATGGGATCATACACCAGCCTGGCTGGAATAGAGAGCGGGCAAGCATTTAATTCTGTCCAGCTGGACAAGACATTGAAGAATGGTTTACAGAAGGAAAGGCACCGAGGCAGAAGTCTGAAGGCAATTCTAGGCTGGCTTCACCAACCTGGGTTGTTAGTATGTCCAAGGGGCTTGAGACCAGCCCTTTAAACTGAGAGAGGCAGCCCTTTCTCTGAGCTGCACACGGAGTGCTGTGCCAAACTCCTCATGAGAAACGGAGGTGTCTGGATGTGTCCACCAAGCAGAGGTTTTTCTTAAAGTGACCGAGCAGTGACCTAAGGCAGCCCTTGAGACAACCGCAGGTGCCCCACCAACCGTTTTCCACCCTAGTGTTTTTCTTCGTATGGACACGGCCTATGTCTGGACAAGAACATGCTGTGTAAGAAGGTTCTTTTTCACTTCGTCCCTCAAAATGTGCAAACCAACAACCACAGATAGATCCCAGATGCCGTTTGCCTGCTCTTGCAAACCTTGAAGTGGGCCCTGCCAGCAGGCACACCTGCCAAGGAAAATGCTGTCCTCGAAATGTTCCTGGCACCATTTCCAAGAGGTGCCGACCAAGTGCTGGAATCGCTGACCTCCCTGAAAGAGAAGCCTGCAGCTGTGGCCTCCAGGGTGAATTCCCCTGATGGGAGGACCCCATGGAATTAAAACAGATTTAATCCACATCACAGAGCGCTGCCCTGCCACTCACAGCTGGGGCAGTGGGGGTTTCTGGGAGGGACCTCCCCAGAAGGGAGATGAGTCAGGCCAGCCACAAGCCCCCCTGAAGACCAAACAGGCAAGGTGAGGAGCAGAGAGATGTTTGGTGGTCAGCTAGTCCAGCCCCCAAGTCCAGAGGACAGATGTGAGTTATATAACATCACTCAGCAAGAGAACATGCTGAAGGCTGAATCCCGGCCCTGCCCCTCTGGTGGGACCATCAATATCCAAAAAGCAGACCATGTCCACCCACACCTGGAAGGGCCAGCCGTGGGAACAAGACTCTGACTCTCTGTAAGATGTGAATCTGGGTCAGGGGTCAGGGCTTAGGAGCCACAGGGACCAGTTGCTACCTCTGAGTACTTTGTCTCATGGGATGCGCTTTCAACATTTTTTTTAAGGTGCCATGTTGCCATCATGGTGATAAAGACCAGGGTGTTAGGATAGGTTAGGTTACGGTAGGTTAGAGGAAGCAGTGAGAACCCTCCTTTGGAACCCCACTGCTCAGACTCTGAGGCCCATGGCCAGAGCGATTAGAGGGTGACATCTGTCCTCACAGGCCGACCTCTTTCCACCAACCCCTATGCAGGCCTGTGACTCGGGGTGATGTAGATAGCTACTTCCATGCCAGAACCAGAAATTTTAACTCTATTTCTTTGGCAATGGGGCCTTGGCAGATTTTTTTTTCAATAGGGCAGTGATTTTATAGCAAGTGTGTTTCTGAAAGATTCAAATGCAAGTGTGTGTGTGTGTGTGTGTGTGTGTATGTGTGTGAAAGATATCAAGGAAGACGCTAGAGGCTGAGAAACAAAAGGTTATGATCCTATTCTAGTTGAGGGATGACAAGGTTCTGAACCTGGTTGACGCATTGGAGTGAGAGTGGAAACAATGGGGAGAGGATGGGTAGTCGTGACAGGTTGAGAGGACAGTTGATTGGGTGTTTACGGTAAGGAAGAAGGAAGGAAGCAATGAGTCTTGGTCTGGGAGCGAGGAGAATGGTGGTCCATGGACGGAAATAGGGAAGGAAAGATTAGTAGCTGGAATAGGGAAAGGGGTGAGTTTAATGGCTGACTTTTGATATTTGCATCGGGTGACCTCCTTACCTGTCACCTTAGTCCCAATTCCTTGCACAGTGCTGCAGGTCGGCTGCACATAGTGCTCCATTCCATGAAAATTTTCCCAGGGCTTATCCTGAATGGCTTTGAACCTTTTGGAGGACCCGAAACCAACCCACGTTTTCCATCGTCTCCCCTCCAGAGCCCATTCTGCTGTGTGCTTACCTACCCACCGGATAAGTCATGAACACATGAGTGAGTGCTAGCATTTGAAGCAACGCATTAAAACCCATGCCAGGATTGAATGTTTATATTACTATTATGGTAAAATATACACATAAAATTTACCATCTTAACCATTTTAAGTGCACAGTTCATTGGTACAAAACACATTCACATGGTTGTGCAACCATCACCACCATCAACTCCAGAACTTTTCCTAAAACTGAAACTCCACTCATGTTAAACAGTAACTCTCCATTCTTCCCTATCTCCAGCTCCACCATTCTACTTCCTACCTTTATGGTTTTGACTACTCTACGTACCTCATATAAGTAGAATCATACAGTATTTTTGTCTTTTTGATGATGGTTTATTTCACTTAAAATACTGTCCTCACGGTTTCTCCATGTAGTATCATGCATCAGAATTTCCTTCCTTTTTTGAATTATTATTTTTTAATCCTCACCCAATGATATGTTCTCATTGATTTTTTAGAGAGAGAGGAAGGTGGTGGGGGGAGAGACACATCAATAGGTTGCCTCCCATACATGCCCTGACCAGGGATCGAACCCACAACCTAGGTATGTGCCCTGACTGGGGATCAAACCTGCAGCCTTTTGGTGCATGGCACAATGCTCCAACCAACTGACCCACCCAGCCTGGGGAGAATTTCCTTCCTGTTTAAGGCAAAATAATATTCAGTTGTCTGTATATACCACACTTTGCTTATCCATTCATTTGCTGATGGATACTTCCTTCCTCATTTAACTGTTATGAAGAAGGCTACTATGAACATGGGTGTACCAGTCTTGAATTTGAACTTGCTTTCTGAGTAAGACTTTCACAACTGAAGAAATTCTCAAATTCCATGCCCGAGGGGTCCATGGGCTGCAAGGGTTTGGAACGTGTCTTGGTTGTACTTTTTCCTCTTGGTTTGGAAACCAGCTTAGCCTAGGCTCAGTAGGTTTCTGACAACAGCTCAGCAGTTACAGTTGCCAGCAAATGGCTCCAGTAGATCAGCCATGAGTTAAGTAAGAAAAAGTAAGTGCTACCGTTTGAGGTATGTCCAGAGTATGGTTTTAATCCATCACTGTCAGGCTCATATAAAAGTCCAGGCTTCTGTAACTCTTTAACTTGAAGCATTATAGGGTGTCACATGTTAACTGGAAGCCAAGAGAAGCAAGGAGTTTTGTTCATGGTTAAATCTTGTAAAGATGCTTTTAAAAGCATATTAATCCATTAGTAATCCATTTGGGTTTTGGAATATGGTCATATATTGTTTGGTACAACATATACTAAACCGAATCCTGGAAAATTAAATGGAAATATGGTTTTAAACTACAGGAACTTTATAGCAGTCTCTCAGTAATGCCTTCTCATTAGTCATCCCTGTTCTTAGATTTTAAAACATTTTTGTTACATCAAATTTCCATTAAGAGGGGTACATCTATGGAATTGTTTTGTGGGGTGGGTGGGGAGGGATTTTAATTTTAAAAGCATTTCAAATCACCAAAAAGTCACCAAAATAGTATGAGCAACTTTTTACCCTGATTCACAAATACACCTGTATTTTTAATTATGCTAATTAGGTGCAGGTGTAATGATTGCATGTTAACAAAGTGACCTTTTCCTTTGAGTGAGTGTTTTCTATGTAAGTTACATGGAGGTGCTAAACACACATTTATTGAGCCTTTTAGTGTGCCAAGATCTCTGTTAAGCATTGTTTTATATGATTTAATTGCTCTTATATGAATTAACCCTCCAAGTCTTCTGATGGGTGTTATTACCTCCATTCTCCTGTGAGAAGCTGAGTGACTTTCTCAAGGCCGGGCAGCCAGCAGTGGTGCTTGGGTTCCCACTCAGACCCTGATCTTTCAAACCCTGGATCCCTGAAAGGCTGCCTTCTGACTCTGCATGTCAGGCCCTCTCTGGGCCCCAGGAAAGATTGCTGTTTTGAGAGGAGTGAAAAACATTAAGGCAGGACTTCCACACACAGGGAAGCAAACTAGAGACATGGCATGGTGGAGAAAGACAGAAGGAGATCAGCGTTTGCCAAATGCTGCTCTGCAGGCTAGTTCGGGGACAGTCCTTCAGAGCTTGACCTCCCAATTGGAACCGGTGTATGTCTCCAATCATGTTTGCTGTGGCGATCTTTACCAAATGTAAACAATCAGCTGAAGCCATGAACACAGAGAGCTTGAGGACCACCTTGTGAGGCAGGAAGACCCTCAAAGGCACGGGCTTCTACTTCATTCATTTTTCTGTCCCAGCAGCTGTCTCAGTGGGCCTGATCCACTGATCATTCAGCTGTTGGAGCTACATGTCACCTTAGTATTTGGGATCACCATCAGCAGGATTCTCTTAAACACAGCACATATTATGTCAATTCTGGGCATTTTAGCTAATTCATTTATTCATTCATTCCACAGGTATTTATTGAACACCTACTATGTACATAGCAATGCAGGCAAACAAAGGCTCTTTGTTCTAGAGCAGTTATGCAGTTAATAAATAGATGAGTGAGCCAGGTACAAGTTAGAGAGAAGTGATAGATATATGGCCAATTATACTGGAAAAGGGGAAAGAAAGGCCTGGGAATGAGAGCAGGCTAATTTGATTTGGGGATCAGGAAAGCTTTTAATGAATCTGAGGTCTAAATTGCCAGAGGCAGCCAAGGGGGTACTGGAAAGCAATAGGTCCAGGTAGGGGAAACAGCAGATGCCCATTGCCACTTTGGCATAGTCTAAAAGCGGAGAAATAAGAGATGAAATGCGATGGCATGGGTTTAGATGGAACCTGATGCGGTTGGAGAGGTAAGAAATTTGGAATGTCTTAGGATACTGGGCAGCCACTGCAGGCTTACAGGCAGGACCAAGACCCCATGGGATCTCCTGCCCACCTGAGTGGACCCTAAGTCGTGTCCGTGCTGCTCATTGCCAATGTTGCTTGGAACAAAGACAATTGTGCGTTACCATCAGCATATATTTGTTAAGCATCTTTTGTCTGTCAGACACCCAATTGGATGCTGTGCTTTAAAGATGAGTAAGAGGTAGTACCTGGCTGGGAAGACTCCTACCTGGAAAGGGTTTGCCCTGCTCTGTTGTGTGTTTCCCTTAGGTGATAATGCCTGACTCTGCAATTGCTGGGAACAATTTTTAGAATTTCCTTTCTGTGAATTACTTTTGATTCTTGATTCTTTGCATTCTTTATTCCTTCTTTGGAATCATCCGTCTGGTGGCAAATGTTTATCCTTTGAGGGTAGACTTAATTTTTTTGGAAATGGCTGAAAGTTGTTTCAAGTGTAGTCTAATGAATAGAGGATTGATTTTTATTAGTAAAACAAGGAAATAAACAAGGCTGAATCTTTGTGACTTCTAAAATGGCCTAGGATGCCATTGTATCAAATTGTCAAATATCAAATATCAAACTATCAGAATGAAGTTCCTTGAAACATAAGTGTTTAGACTTTAGGAGAACCCAAATCTAGTGGGGGGAAATCTCTATTTTCCAGTAACTCTGCCACTTTCAATGGAAACCTTTAATTCTCCAAATTCCGTTCCTCCTTCACATCACGTCCCTGTTCCTTTCTTAAGGTGACATGAGCCTGATCTTTTCAGCATAGAGGTTTGGATGCTGATTTTGATGTTTCATGTACTTATGCTGAAGCTCCTTGAATCTTGTTGGAAAGACCCAAGGTTATCCTGTTCAGCTGCCTTCACCCGCATAGGACATTCATGGTCAGACCATGGAGTCTACATCACTGGAAAATTTAAGTCTATTTATATTTTAAGAAAATTATAGGCCAGAAGCTTTTTAAAATAAACATTACTTTCATCCCATTATACAAAAAATGCATTTGAGGTGATCGTCATTTTATTTGGGCCATGGTCTTCCAAGACTTGGGACAATAATATATTTTTTCTGTGTTGTGCAAATGTATGCAGATTTTTAAAGCATGCATACATGTATTACACACTTTATAAATTTGAGTAATAGAAATGTTTGTGTGTATAAATAGGTAGAATAAGGAGTGTACATTTTGTATAAAATAACCTCTTTGGTATTTGTTTACCCTGATTTTTTGATTTATGAGTCGTCATTGCTCACTATAGAAGAAGAAAAATAAATATGCAAAACACTGGTAGGCTTTTAATGGGGTTACTTCCCATCTTAGCTCAGTGTTTCTCCACTGAAGCTGACCTTGAAATTGCTTTTTAAATACAAGTCAAAATATGCAAATTCCAGAGTATCAGGATGAGTATCCTATGTTAAGAGTTCTTTCAAATTCACATTTTTACATCATTTCCATCTTACATCCTGTGCTTTATCTGCTTCCTAATCCATTAGTATATGAATGGTGGGCCCAGGGGTTTTTGCAAATGCCCTGATCCCCACTAAAGATTAAAATACCCCTAAACATGCGCATCTGTGTTTTTTCTTTTTAAAATGTAACTTCATTTCCTTTTTAATGAGGAGGAAGCCCTTTCATGCGCAGCGGGTTTGACTGCTTTCCTTTTCAGTCTCCATGACACCAAGACACCCTGTGTCAACTGTGTGTCCCCTTCGTCCCGAGTCTCCAAGCCTGTCCGGGAAAGGAGCTGATCCCTGTCTGACGGATGACTTCAGTCCAAGTTGCATCAGCTGTGTATTTGTAGTCACTCCTCCTGTCTGTGCCGTCTATTCCATCGGGTCCCAAGGAAATCCCTTCTGTCCCCTGATTATGTTTCATACGGGTCATCTGGAACCTGCATGGTGCTGGTCTGTATATATCATGTCCCCCTCGTTACAAACAAAAAACCTCACAACCATGAATTTCACTGAAGTTTATGATTGGTCCCCGACTGCCTCCACGGACACGGAATCCTCTTCTGGACACATTCTTGCAGTTAGACAAACAAGCAGATACACTGAGCCGGTGCATGAATGAATAGGAAATATCCCAGTTCCAAAGGATAAATCTGTCATGTGGTGGAGAAGGTACTAGGGCAACACATTTGGTTCTGAGGTCGCTTGGAGGATTGGGCCCATGCTATAATTATTGCCACTAGCAGTAAAAGGACATTAGGGATGTCGCACATGTTGATTATTTCTTCATTTTGTTTATCCAAGTTTCCCGGGCCTTGGAAGCTCCGTGGCCACCGCTAGAGAAACCCTTGGAGGCGGAGCGTCAGCTGCTGCTCCCTCACGAGTGCATTGTTACCTCACTCCGAACAAAGTCCCTTCTTTTTCTTATTCTTCTCCATCTTTTTTTTTTTTTTTTTTGGTCAATAAAGGAGGAAAACATTATTGGATTCAGGAGTTCATAGGAGTCCTGCATGCAGCTGGGGACGAGGGGGATAGATTTATGAAATGGACCATTTCAAATGGCATTATCTTCCCACAGTGAGGTACACCTTTCATAAATCATGGGAGAGTGCTTGGAAAATAGAACATTTGTTATTTCTGCACTACATTGTATTTGCATCCCCCAGAATCCTGGGAAAGAAGAAATTCTTAGATTTCCTTCCCTGGGTTTGAAAAGGCAATTAATCCCCTTATAGTGAAATTATAAAAAGAAGAAGAAATGTAATAAAACAAAAGAGTACTTCATATAAGTCAAGGATTATGCCTTTACTGATATTTTTTAAATCATGGTGATTTATTTTTTTGGGCTGCTTATTTGGGCCTGTATTTGATTACAGCATTAATTAAGGTCTTTGGTTTTATTTTTCACTGAGAACACTGTGCCCTTTTCCATAGGCCAACACAGATGAGTGTGGCTCGGCTGGGACAGCGAGGGGGCAGGAATATTGACTGAGCTTTTCTTTCCTAGTCTTTGCCTTTTCCCATCTGGGGGCTTGTGCGTAATTATTCTGTAGCATGCCTAAGTCCAAGTTATGTATGTTTGTGTTTCTAACATGAAAAGTTCCTTCTTTCTAGTAGCCCAGTATAATTTGCAAGCTTCTTTGTGTGGCCTTGATATAAACAATCAAGTAATAGTCAATTCTCTCTAAATAATTAGGCTTCATAAAGAACTTGAGCTATTTCCTTGAACGGCCAGGCCATCTTGCAGAATTACCTTTCATTGAAAAGGAGTTAGAAGTCATCATCCTGATTGAAAGTCAAGAGTCTCCACCCCAGTCTACCAGGAGTCTGAGGTTCCTTTAACCCCCTGGACAGCGATCTGGGCCCAACTGGAAATGTACAACAGCAGTTTGAAAAGTTTTGAAAATGAATTTATTTTATCTGCCCCTTCCTCCCCTCAAGCCTCCATCTGAAAATAACATAAAAAAAAAAAATGACCTCTGTAACTTTAGGGGGGTGGGGAGAAGAAAGCTAAGATACATTGTTTCAGACAACTAAGAAAAGAAGTTAACTTTAAAGGTAGCTCCTTCCCAAAAGTTTGGGACACATTTTTTTAGCACGTGTGACAGGCCAAGATAAAATTGAATTGAGTGAACACTTAAGAGGACCTTGAACTTGACTAACTGAACTCAATGGTCATCACAAGACATGGGGTGGGGGTATAGCTCATTTTTGAGGTATTTTGAGACATTGTTCAGGCAAATATGAGCTAGAAATTGAGAAATTGATCCATGCTCTTTTCTCTGGTTAAATATCTTGGGTGAGATCCCAGGTCCGGACCAGCCCTTCAGAAGGAGAGGTCGTTTGCCTATCCACTTCCTGCCTGCTCACCCCCTCTTCTCACCCAAGGAAACAAGATATCTGTTTGCATATACATAATAGAACAGTCTTTGATTTGTGGTGGACAGATACAAACCCTTGGTTTGAAGCCTGCCTTCAGTTTTTCTTGCCTCTCCTTCCTGTTTTGTAGATGGGGACAATAATTGCAACCATTGAGAATTTCTGTAAATATTTACCTAGATAGTGAGTCAGGCTCACAGCACATATTAGGTGCTTAAAGCAAATAATAGATACTGTTTATTGAGATCTTTCTATATGACATGTGTTTAGTTTCAAGCTATGCAACCTTTAACCTTCAAAACAACCCTGTGACGTAGGCATTTGTGTGCCCATTTTTAGATGAGAAGACTATGGCACAGGGGTAGAAAGTCACTCACCTCATGAAAATCAAAGCCTGGACCCACACTCTGGTCTCTCTGACGTCAGAGATTGTACTCTTACTCCATGTCTATCTCGCAGGGTCCTATTCCCGGGACTGTGGGTCCACCGCCCCGGCTCGGATAACCTGTCCAGGACTAGAGAGCTCAGAGAGGGAGAAACAAAGGAAGACTTGGGTGCATGAACTTCAAGTGTAGCTGTGTTACCAGAACTTCTAAGCTACATGCTTCTAGGGCTTCATCAGAGCAGTCTGGCTCTTGTGATTTCCAACATATCACAGATGGATCAACCCTGGAAAACAAACAGATTGGAGGGAAATGACTTCGCTGCACAGCTGGAGAAATCCAGAATGAGTGTGGGACACCTGAAAAGTAGCTGAGCATGAACCAGCAATTAAGGGCAGCCCAGCCAAGCCTCCCAACCTTCCTGCAGCTTCCTCTGGATTCCTGTACCATTTGAAGGGAAGCTGTTTCCCACCACGACGTGGCGGGCTCAGTGGCTCTCTGATGGCCTGCAGGAGTTAGTGTGGCTTCTGAGAGTGTGTCCTGCACTCTCTGAGAGGAAGTACCAGCCTCAGGGAACCCAGAATCTGCATTAGCTAAGCCCTGCATCGCCAAGACTCACAGTCATTTCAAAGGCGTGATTTGCTGTTGTCAAAGGGTCTGTTTCTAGGTGTTTGGCCAGATATTTAAGAAGCTCATCAAGAGAAGGCTTGAAGGGAAAACAAAAACCAGGGTAGATTGATTTCTGAGAATTCCTTTTGCGTTTCCCTCAGCTGTGGTACTGTCAGCCCATGATAAGATTGTTGTTGAGTCTGGATTGATTTTTGTCTTTCGCAAGTCAGCACAAAACAACCCTTTCTGTGGGTAATCTTTTCTACCTGACCCCCCTCTTTCCAGGTAGTTGACCTTCATAATTGAGATTCTCTTTTACTTCATCAGCTTCTACATCATTCAGCCTCTATCACATTGAATTAAAATCACATTTTGTCTGGTTCATCTACTAGACTGTGAACTCCTTGAAGACAGGAACTTTCGCTCTTACCTTCCAGGTGCTCGAGATACGTTTGTTACATCAGGTGAATGGGGTCTAATTATAAACTGGTGATGTGGGTAGGAGCACAATAACATGACACGTAGGACATCTACAAAAGCTGGCAGTGGAGGTACGCCGGTGTGTCTGTCTGATTTGGCCTGATGTGGCCGCATCAAGTCGTAGTCTTGAGTTTGGTATGTGTTGCCGTAACTGCTCTGAAGTCAATGACTTCTTCTCAGTTTGGAACTAGTGTGGAGTCACCAATCCAGTCACTTGTGGGGTGTTCCAAGCATGTAGGGATTGCAAGTCACAATACTCAGGGCAGGCCAACATAAGACATTCTTGGGCTGCATTGCTGCTCATGAACATGACTCTTGACCTATTTAAATAAGTGGGTACGGCCCTGCAGGGGAGAGTGGGAGGTGCCTTGACATTTCCATGTAGCCGTTGCCCCGATAATTCAGCTGGATCCAGAACACAGGAGAGAGATTCTAACAGAAAAAGCTTTCCCTGAGTATCTAGAACAAGTGAAAACCAAACAGCAAGGTACCACTTCCTCTGCCCTTTTCCATAGACTATCAACATACTCTCGGGTCAGTCTTAATTTTTAAAGGAAAGAATTCGAATTGAGAATTTGAATCTGTCATTAGTTGATGTTTTAAAATATTTAATCTCAGTGTGCGGAACGAGAGAGCAATTTGTTCTTACACTTGTGAAATTCACCCCTTCCTTAACGTTGATGCATTCAGAGTGTTCATGTCAAAAAGGTCAAATTCACGTGTGAAAGTCTATAACCTAACCAAAGTTTGTTTTCTGTTTGACCGCCATTTTTTAAATCTCTTTTGACGACTTTGTTATTCCTTGTGCGCCTGCTGCCAATCCCCCCCAAACATCCTGGCCTTCGTGTTTTGTAGTTCCTCCTCCTTCCTGTCGGTTTGGTTCTGTTCCCCCTCTAATCTGCTCCTGGTTTTATTTCTAAGGACATTTTAAAGTTGGCATCTTCTTATGGCCCTCTTTTGTGCCCTGCCCCCACATTGACTTCACATACCTTTGGCTTGCTTCATGGATTGCCTTCCAAAATCCGGAAAATTCGTGCTCTTTAGGCTTCATTGTATGGGTGTGCTATGTGCTTGCTAGACAGAGGCTGGCTTTAATTAATGTGAGCTAGCTTGGGGTGTGGGGGAGGGGGCTTTACCTCCAGACAGTCAACATGGGGGCCAGCTCAGGCTCCTTCCTTGACTTCCCTTGTGACCTCAAAGATGTCATTTCATTTCTCCATCTCCTAATTTTCTCATCTGTCCCATCAGGCTAATTAACACCACCCCACCCATGTCCCCAGTTTGTTGGGCAACTCGAAGAGCACCTGAACTGGACAACACTTATGAACTAAGCTGTGCTCTGGAACAGACAGGGATCTAACTGGCTGCCTTCAATGAGTGGATTGTTCAAGAAATTCCTCAACTTAATTTTCACCCCTCCCCCTCTGAAAACACGGACATATTCGGCCTACTTTCTCTTTCTGTATTTGAAGAAAGAGTCAGCAGTCCGTAGACTGACAGAAAACAGCCCAACCGGGGCCATCACTTATTCGAACAATGAAGAGATTTCAGCGCTCAGCCCGAAGAGGCAGTTTCTCTCTTCATCTGAGGACATGGGAGAAGTATAACGATTACATGGCTCCACTGTGCAGACAGGTCGGAGGCTTTTATTTATCAGGTTGTCGATGAAAGTCGGGGGGCCCCATGGGTGAAGCGGCCCACGGCACTTGACAGCGGGCCCCACAGGAACTCCAGTGCAAAGGCAGCCTGTGGCGCGGGGCGGGGGCTGTCACAGGGTGATGCCTGTCTCCAGGCTGGTTCTCGTCCCTGGAAGATTCAGGTGAAATAAAGCTTTAGGAATCAGTCCCACAGGCGTAAGTGGGGGTTATGAAGCAGGAATTTCTCCCCCTCAGTCCCTTTTGGCCTCCTTAGAGGAGTGAGTTAAAAAGAAAGGTTCTTTGACAAAATGACTTACTGCTCAATAAACCCCTGTGTAAAAAAAAAAAAGGGGGGGGAGGAGAAATGCACATTCGTCCTTCCATGAAAAATAGATCAAAAAAGTACCCGAAAGAAAAACCCCCACAACAATGAAATAAATTAGGATAATACAACTGGAGGCCTACAAATGAGTTTGCTAAATGTTGTCTTTTCACAAGCCACTTAGAGCTCTAACTTCCTGTATCGGCCCGCAGCGATAAAGGCAGGAACACTGTCACGAGCTTCAGAAACCATGCTTTTAGCCCTTAGCTGCGTTGTTGATTTTTCTCTTGCCCCTCAGCTGTGTCCCTGCGCAGCACAGGTGCATCTCGCTTGGGAGTGTTTGTTAACCCAAATGAAAGGGGTGAGGAGCGGCTGCCTTTTCCCACCTCAGGAGCCTGCGGTGAACCCAGGGAATGCTGAGTCCCGTGCGAGCCCCTGCTGAGCTGCCTGTTCCTGCTTTCAGGACGGCTCCCGATGCAGCTCGAGGGGCTTTTCACTCCGCCCTGTGGTCGGATTACCTGTGACCATAATAAACCCGAGGATAATCCTTAGGGTGTTTCAATAAAGTAATTACTACCCCCCCACCACCCCCTTAGCCACTTAGCCCCTTAAAAAGAGCCAAAGAGAATGTGGCACCTAGATGCTATTTATAACAGTTTTTACCGCTTGCCTCCCGGGCCTAAATTGGAAACCTAATTTTAGATCCATAAAAGCCAAAATATGTGTATAAAAAGCCCCAAAATAATCCAGGGCGGCTCATAAGCGTCCTCCGAACAGATTCAGGCTGATTTATCTCACTGAGGATATTTAATTATGTCAGTGAAAAAACACTGGCAATTAAATCATTATTTCTTAGGTGTTAGGTCCAAGGACGTTCTAGGGGAAGTCAAAGGCAGAAGGAGGAAGGAACATAAGAAGTGCAGGGTGGGCCAAGGAGCCTGCAAGTCTTGTTTAGAGGAATGAGCGCAGGCTTTGCAATTAGACAGAGTGGAGTTGAAATCGAGGTGAGCATTGTGTTATCCTGCATATGCTCCCCAGCCCCTCCGAGCCTGGATTCGCTCACAGTGGAGGTAATCCTGCCTACCTCCTAGGCTTGCTGTGCAACCCAGAAATGCAGCCCTGTGCTCCTGTGTGGCAGGTAGTAGGTTCCTCTGGCAACAAGTGTGGTGCTAGCTATTATTTATTCACTGCGATTGTTCAGGAGACCTGTCACTGAGCCCCGCTTTAGGGGCTTCCTGACATTCTTCAGGGCGTTGCATAGAGAGGACTTACACCTAACAGATTTTAGAACTTGTGTATTTTCTGGATGGCCAGACTGAAAAATGAGCTTTCTTATGAGAGAGTCAGAAGTAAGTCTCTAATGGCTTTTGACAACCTCCCAAGCCCTGCAAAGCCCCAGCCCCCACGACAGCCCTGTCCCCTGCTTTACGGACGCCCGCCACAGTTCCGCTTGGTTCCCTCTGCCTCCTGATCTCTGCTGACGCACTGCCTGCCATCTGAGCAGCATAAACCTCGGGTGCCCTCTCCGGGGGAGGGTCCAGCACCCACTTATCAGGGGAGCCACTTGGGGGCCTGTAGTAGGCAGACCTTTGGCCCCCGGGTGTTGTCCCATGGTTATGCTGTGCTGCACAACAAAAGGGCCTTTGCAGGGATATTTAAGGTAACTAATCAGCTGACTTTAAAACGGAGAATAATCTGGATTTTCAGGGTAGGTCCAATGTAATCACAGGTGCCCTTCAGAGCAGGAGAGGAAGGCGGATGAGGAAATCAGGGAGATGTGGCATCAAGCCGGCAGAGAAACGACAAACATGAGAAGGGCGTAAGACGGGAGACCCACGTGGCAAGAACTCTGGGCAGCTGAAAGGAAACAGGGACCTCAGCCCTACACCTGCAGGGAAAGTGGGGCTTCCACCCACAGGAAAATGGGGCCTCAGTTCTACAACCAAATGGCACTGAATCTGCGGGCAACCTGAGTGAGCCTCGCACAGATTCTTCCTCGGGTCCTGCAGAGAAGAGCCAGGAAGGCCGACACCTTGGCTGGGTGGCACTTCGGCTTGAGAGGCCCCAAGCAGAAACCCCATCTGAGCCACTCTGTGCCTGGGCCTCAGACCCACGCGGCTGTGAGATAATCATGGGTGTGCTGTTCTAAGTTGATGGGAACTTGTTACGGCCACGACACAAAACTAATGCAGGGCCAGGGGCCTTCCGTGGGGTGGGTCTCCCTCAACCAGCCCTTGGTCCGTTCAGCTTTGTTCCCAGTGCATCTCAGCTGTTTGCCCGTTTTCCCCTCCCAAGGGAATCTGCTCTCCCCACTCAACCGAACTGCTTTTGTTTGATTATGAGCGTGTTCAGAGTCACACTCAGCCTAATTATTGCTTTTGACTAACCCCAACACATAATGTTGTATGTCATGGTGTACTACTTTTAATTTCACAGATGAACACATTTCTATTCTTTTAATCCCCTCTCCAAGTCTCGTGTTAACTCCATCTGGACAAAGCATTGAGGTGCAGGTATGACTTCTCCTGAACGGAATGCCACAGCTGCCCTCGATTCACTCCGCAGGGCAAAACTGACAGGGCAAGGTTTTCCTCTTGAGTGACGACAGCCTCATTGTGTTGCATCCATTGTGCCGGATGGAGAAATCTCACTCGGGGATTGCACATGTCACTCCACATCTTTATAACTTTCAGCACTCGGAGTCACCTCCTTCCTGGTAGCAGCAGTGCTTACTTAGTGCTTATCATAGGCCAGTGAAGGGATGTGCTCGGAGCTGTTCACGCATTCTTGAACTTAATGACAGTGCTCCCATTTGGCAGGTAAGAGGACTGAGGCTTGTAGAATTTCCAGGGCTAAGTGGCAATAAGTCCAGTCCAGCATTTAAATGTGGGCAGTGGCGCCAAGGGCCATGTCTTAATGACCGAATACTGCATGTTTTTGTTTGGGTTTGGTTTTCTGGTTAAAAAAGAGAGAATGATGCCATTTTTTCCCATCTTGATAGATTATGGATTGCCTCTCTCATCCGTCCTTTTCCAGTATTTCCTCCCAGTCTTTGAGTTGGACTTGTAGTCTTTGGCCCAAATGCCATTACATGGGGGGGTAGGAAGGGTTAGGGGGGTTTACTTAGTCAGTGGTTATTTCCTTCAGGAAAAGGAAAAGTGAAGCGCACCACTTTTTAATGCTTGTTACTGGAAGAGCACAGTGGCATGCCATTGTTCTGAGAGGAAGGGGCTTGTTTGTCTTATCAGCTCCTGGCGAAATAGGATATTGGGTGGAAGGCTAAGTTATAGCAGGTGCACTTGAATTTGAGAAGGAGAGACAAAGCAGAACCCTGGCTATTCAGAGTCTAATTTTTTTTCCTGTCCAGGCAAAACACCACACACGTATACATGCACCCAGGTTTTGGCATGATAATGTGCGGATTTCTAAACCCACACGCAATTGAACTTAGATTGACTTCCATCACATGGGGTAGAATTTTTGATCTGGGACTCTTTATCCTTGGGTCATGCTTCCTGCAAGCATTTCAGCAGTGGCTCCTCCTAGACACTGGCAGTGATGGGACTGGGCGTCACACAAGAAATGGAAAATGGCCTACTGGCATCATGCCCAGGACGTTGGGAGACCTGAAGAAGGTCGACACCTTTGGGGAAAAGCAGACTTTCATGGTGATGGTTCTGATTGGCTCCTCTTACTGTAGCGCCAGGTGTTTGCCAGGGGTGTGGTAACGGAAAGCCAAGGATGTCGCTGGAGAGAGTTCTTCCCAGCCCTACGCCTGCTCTTCCCTTGATTTCACTCCAGGCAGGATATAGGTGTGGCGACAGCATTTACCAGTGGGCAGTGAGGGGAAGGGACAAGAGGAGATGCAGATTTTTATTTTTATTTCAGTGGTGAACAAGGGCAGATGCGCCCCAAACTGGCTTAGCCCCGCCCCTAAAAGGAAATGTATCGGCTCCTGAAACTGGGAGACTCAGGGGTAGATCCGGCGTGGTTTGACCCAAGTGATCTAAGGATGCTGCCATAATTCGGGTTCTCACCATCTTTCAGCTATGCTCTCCTCTGTGTAGACTTCCTTTTCAGGTAGGCTCAGTGCAGGAGAACAGAGCTGGCCAACATGAGCCCACCTCCTTCTTGTGCAAGGAGCACTGGGGGAAAGAGAGGTCCAGCAAGTACCACAGTTGACTCTCATTGACCCCTCGTGGGTCACATGTTGATCCCTGAACCAACCACTACGACCCTATCTGGACCTATCACCCCTTGCAGCAGGGGGTGGGGTGACCTTGACTCCAGCCACAGAGATCATGAGGGATGGAGGGAAAAAGGTATGTTATTGGTAACTCAAAGTAAGAAAGACAAAAACAACAGACCTCCATGACAGCAGCTACGTTGCCACAGCAACACTCATTCCAGGAGACCGTGGCCGTCTTATTTGGTGTTGGTCTCTATCCAGAATCATCCCCAGTGGAATTGGAGACTATTGTCCTTTGAACCTGGGAACTAGGTGATCGGAGCACCAGGAATGGTCTATGGAAGGAGCAGAGAGAGGGACGTACACAGGGTTGTGACGGGGTCCAGCCAGGACTGCAGGTGGCAGAAAAGGACTGAGCAGGGCACGAGGCAGTTCCTGGCACCAGCACAGTGAGGGCAGGTAGCAGCCTTCTCTCCACGGAAGGGGGTGGGGGCAGCTGAAGCCAGCAGGGAGATGGCCCCCCTCCATGCCATTTTTCAAACGCTGCCAAATGGACCTTGAAAGCCAAATCTGGTTGTGCCATTCCCACCCCTCTCATGCCCAACCAAGCCATGCCCATGATTTTCTACTGCCCTCAGGGTAAAGGTGGGCCCTTATCCAACTCCTACAACACCCACCCCAATGATCTAGCCTCTACCTCCATAGTCTCAATTTCTCACTGCTCTCACTGTAACTCTCTTCCTCTTACCACACTGACTTCCTCTCGGTGCCTGCAACTTCCCTTGCCTCCTCCTGCCATAGGGCCCTTACACATGCTCTTCTCTCCCCTTCTTTGTTTTTGCTCATTCTTTGAATTTTGACTTACGGAAATGGGAGGCTATTTCCAGCTCTCCGGAAAGACTTCCCTGACTTCATTAAATCTTCCTATAAGTTCTCATGGTTCCACACATTTCCCCTGGATAGTGATGCACTGAGCTGTGGTTTTGTACTTTTTTTTTTTTTTCATTTATAAATTCTCTTTTTCCCCACCAGACTGGAAGCTCCTAGGCCACATACAGGTTTTTGTTCACCAATATATCCCTAACGCCTAACAGAAGGTTTAGCCATCAGTACATGTTTATTGAATGAGTGAGTGAGCCAGTGAGTGAGTGAGTAAGGGAATAAGGTACCTCTGAGGTGCTTTCTCAGGCTTCCAGAATAACTCTGGAATTGCAGAGGGACGCAGGAACCAAAGCGGAACCTGAGACCAGGTCACAGGGTGCAGTGGCTCAGCAAAGGCACACAGTGTTCATGACAAATTGCTCATTTCCCTGATTTTGCTTTGTTTTCTTGGAACTTTGTTTCAGGGGTCATTGGTGGTGGTGGTGGTGGTGGTGGTGGTGGTATTGGTGATTGTGGTGAAACTGACCATAGACTAACTGGGTTGACTGTTTAATTCAATCATAAATAACCACTCTTGACACTCAAACTTCCTAAGTTAGAGTCCTTGGAAAATTCAGCCCCTTTACTGATCAAACAGGGTGATATAGTCCAAGTATTGTCCTGCGGACCTAGACTGGGTTGATGTCCATCTGTGGTCTGTATAAGATAATGGATTTGTGAAACAAATCCATCCATAGGCGCAACTGCAGGGCGGGGGGCATGTTTAACCTACTTTAGGAACACACTTTTTAAGGGCTTTGCACACTAATTGCATGCAAATAGATGCCGCTAATTGCCAACACAAGATTCAGACCTTGTCAAAGTAGAAACCTATTCATCAACAGCTCCTTTAGGACCTCTGCTCCACGCGATGCAGTTTAAATTGCTGTTTCAGGGTACATTCTACTGTCATTCTTACCCCCAATTTCCCATTAGCTGTCTCCAGAGATTATTGCCCTGCGAGGACTCACCGAGGGCGAAGACTATCCCCTTCCCTTCAGCCCGATGCCCTGCAGGTGTCTACTTCAAAACAACGACCCTTATTGAGGTCCTTCGCTCCCGAGCGTGGCGATGGGCAATGGCAGTAGAGAGCTGCCTGCATGAATGGATCAGCTATTTTCTGGAATGCTTTGCTGTCCTCACCCTCTTTCAGATTTGAGCTAGCCCATCCATTCTGGCTCAAATTCTGCCTCCTGAGGTGCCCTGCTGGATGTGATCCATCCACCCTCCTCCCTTTCGTAGGATTTTGCCTCTTGCATTTATCTGACACTTTTCACTTACTGCCTTATATTGCATTTGTATCCATTCATTAATTCAGCAGTGATTTACTGATTGCTGCTGAATAAAAGTCCCTGCACAAGATGCTGCAGGGACAAAAAGATAGACAAGATGTGGTCGTTGCTTTCATATGTTATTTCACCTATTTGGCAGCAACATATGTCAGGGCACGGATCATATCTTACTCATTTTCTATTCATCTCTTCCTTTTCTTTTTCATAATCCATAAAAAGGCATGGCAGAGTAGGTATTATTGCACATTTTTTTTCAATGGATGGATGGATGGACAGGTAGCTGGCTGGCTGGCTGGCTGAATGGATGGGTGGTTGAATGGTTGGATAAATGATGCGTAGATAGATGAATGGTAAAATTTTTATATTTGACTGAAAATCTCTAACAATATCCCATTGGATTACTAGAACTAATGTAGCTGCCCAAATGTCCAGTTTCCCTCGTGTATTTGTGGAGCATCAGCCATACGCCAAGCCCATACCAGGAACTGGAAATAGACACAGAAGTAAGAACATGTAAGGTACAGACTCTGGCCTCAGAGACCCTTCAGAATAGGAATGTGGGCACATAAACAAGTTCCTGTAACATGGGAGTCAAGGATGGCTGTCGGAGCGACACTAAAAATGACACAAAGTCCATGGGAAGCAGAGGTGCTCCATGAGTTCGTTGTCTCTCCGTCAGGGAACGCTGCAGAGAAGACATGGCGGTCGAGCCTGGCTAGGATTTTTCCCGGGGGAAGAGGGAGACTGGACGATCGGGGCGAGGAGGAGACTCCGCATGTGTCAGACACCAGGGCTGCCCTGATGGAGCTGGAGGGCTGCTTCTCAAACGACATCTGTGTAGCTTCACAAATGGGCCACCAGACATCCCTCACAATCCAAAGTAGCGGTTCCCCACATACACGGTGGCAGTGAAGCCCGTCAGGAAGAGAGCTGCGGTGTGGGTTGGGGTGTGCTGCGACACCTGGGGCAAACGAGGCGAGTGAGAGGTGTGAGCTCGAGGGTCCCAGAGAACTCGGCGAAAGAGGTGCGGTTTTTACTGGACGCGTGTGTGGGTGCGGATTGCGGTCAGGACAGTGTAAAGTTCTCCCCGAGCAGAGACACCATGCTGAAGGGATCACTGGACATTGTTTACCACCGTATTTTTTCAAATGCATGTCTTTATTAAACTTGTTTTCACTTGTTTGAACAGACTTTGCTTTGTAGAGCAGTTTTGAGTTCCCAGCAAAACTGAGAGGGAAGCACAGAGCTCCCGGCCCCCTGCCTCTGCACATGCACAGCCTCTGCCCTGCCAGCATCCCCCAGCGGAGTGGCACAAGTCACCGCGGATGAATCCACACGACCCCCGAAGTCCCCAGTTACCATCGGGGTTCGTGCTCGGTGTTTGTGTCTGGACAAGTGTACATGACATGAATCCCTCATGAGGGTCTCATACAGACAGTAGTTTCATAGCCCTGCAAACACTGTGTTTTCACTTTTTTCTTTTTTGAGCATGCATCAAAATCGGTCCTCTGTGTCTGTGTTTCAAAAGTGTGCCACAAACGATAAGTTTGGTATCTTCCAAACGGTGCCCCAGTTCCCTAGGGAGAAAGGCAACAGCCAGCAGGGGCCCGGGCTGGGGGCTGCTGCCCTTTGGAAACTGTCAAGGGGCATATCTCAAACACTCACCTTCTGAGAAATAGGATCTCTCCTCGGGAACGTTTGCCATCACTTCTGAATAATTGCTGTCCTTCCAAGTACATGGGTATCTTCGACAAGAACAAATTTGCTGGCGGCTGGAGGATTCTGTTCAGCCTTAAAGATCTCAGCACCGTAATGTTTGTTATCCTTGCGCTTTATTTAATAGACCTGCCTGAGGTGACGTTTTATATCATGCTTTGTCTCTAAGTGATTTACTGCTGGGAAGATAACAAACAGTCCAGGTTTATACTCGGAAAGTAAAATACGCCACGAGTGTTGTGTGCGGAGGTATTTTCAATTAGAGAGGCAATACTTTCTGAGATGGGGGCCCTGACTTCCCCAACAAACCACACCACCATCCCGGTCTGTGAGGGGATCCAGAATTAGGCAGACATACCAACATGCATGATGCCCAGATGAATTATCTGAGAAAAACTTACCATCTAATGATGTCCTTATGAGCTCACAGGGAAGAATTGTATTTGCTTGAGCCGAGGGTTTTTTCTTTTTTTTTTTCCTTCTCTTCTCTTCTTCCCTTCCCTTCCCTTCCCTTCCCTTTCTTTTCTTTTCTTTTTCTTTAGTTGTAAAAACAATCACACATGCGAGGGCTTCAGGCTTGAACTTGTCAACAGTTGGTGGCCCACGGTGGAGATAGAGACGTCACCTGTCTTTGGGGCCAAGGCACCGGAGCAGGTGTTTCTGTGGGAACTGGGGGGTCTCAATCCGCTGCACACCTTTAATCTTGGGTCTCCTTTCTGGTGAAATGCCTGTGATTCATAACTCAGTCACGTTGCTGAGGAATGTCTCTTCACATAGATTCTATCTCTAAGAACTTAAGTCAAGGGATTTTCAAACAGTCGCTTGATTTATGTACGCAAAGCTCTCACTCAGGAAAAGAACTTTTATTTGCAAGTACCACATGAACAGGGACCTGAAAGAAATAATTAGGACTCTCCTCTCCTTTTTCAGTCTTGAAGATTTCCCTGCGCAGGTGTGGGTGGCCTGCTCCTGCGCTTGTGAATCTGCAGAGAAGACAGTGGGGCCATCAGGGGAGTGGGGGACGTGATTAATCCCACAGCTTTCCTTTCTTTTGTTTGTGCAAGGACTGGGTTCACTGTCACCACATCAGCACATTTTGTTGCAAATCTCCGTGCCCTCTCCCTTCCGTTTTACTTAATGCATTTCTCCATTTTCCCAAGGCCACAAGGGCTGTTTGCGTGTGAGTGGCACACCTGCCTCAAATAACGGAAATTGCCTGGGTCTTGGATTCTGAGGCTTCATATTCTCCTGTATATTATTTGGTCCTATTGTTCCTTAACTCGCTCATCATTCACACGGTGAAGGAAATTCCATTCGGTCCTTTTAAGACGGCCAGACTAGCTGACTTAAACACTCAACCCCGGTTACTTCGGGATATTTCGGTTCTTTATTGAAATGGTCCTTTTAATGTCGTCTTTAATTTAATCACATAGTGTCATCAAAATAACATTTACTCTATTACTGCAAATTCACTGCATTATTAACTAGTGTAACTAGACAAAAAAGATGGTACAAACCCCCATGGAAATATATACTTACTGTAAAAATGGATACAGTTCATAGATGTTCTATATTTAATTTGCAGTTTCAAAGCACTCTCTATGGAGAGGTTTTATGGTTCTGAAATAATTTAAAAACACACTTTACTACAATCCATAGCAGGTAGTTTTTTTGCCAATTTGGGAAGTTATGGTGCCTTGTACTTTCCAAAGTAACCCAAACTGTGTTTTTAATAGTGACGTATCTCTCATTAAAAATGGGGCTCTGCCCCCAACACCATAGGCAGGCACAACCAAGGACTCGCTGGCTTCCCTTTGGTCCTCTCCAGCAGCTTGACTATACAGAGCACGGTCCTTGCAGGCGCCCCCGGGATCCAGTCAGCTTGATGAAAAATACCAACTCATCAATGCCACTTTGGGTAGTCTGAGCAGAAAACAGGTCATGTTTGGGGCAGGCGATGAAGGGTACCAGGGACATGTAATTTCCAAATTCTTCCTTTGATTCAAGAAAAACACATGGACTGGAAGGACAAGAGCTCTGGGTTCGTGATGCTGATGAAGGTACTTGCTAAGCCTTAGTTTCCTCATCAGGGAAAAGCGAGGCACTTACTACCAAATAATCTAATATTTTTTAAATGCTTGTCTACCCACTTTCTCTTGAGATCTATAATGCCATTTTCCAATTAGATTTGTTTATCAGAACTTGCCACTAGCTATTTCTTTGTAAAGTATGTAGGTAAAATATCAATGGAGCATCTCTATTTCAAGATTTTCATTCTTCTCCCTACCAAGAAATTCTGTTCTTGGAAGGATATCGGATAGATGCAGAAATAAGGATATTGAACTAAGTCCATTTATTTTCAAAAGGTATATATTTTTTACTGTTGCTGCCCCTGCCTCCAGCCACGCATTATGTAAGTTCCTGAGAAAGTAAATACAGATAAGTTCTAGGCCTTTGTTTTAGGGAACTTAACTAGCTGGGGACACAAGCATTTGAAAAGAATGGTAAAATAACTCTGATGTTATAACAGAAATCTTCCCAGGCTAACTGTTCATCTGTTTGTCCATCCATCCTGTCACCCATTTAACTGTCATGCGTCCATCCATCCTACCATCCCAACTTTCATTTATCCATTCACCCACCCACCGCTAGAACATCAGAACCAGCAGTGCTGAATCTCAACATGATATGAAGGCACTTGTTTTGGTTGAAGATCAAAAAGCGTATCCAACTCTTCAGAATAAAGTGGAGGTCCAGATACTGATGAGACCCCACATAAATATAATGTCAAAAGGGCTGCAAGCCTTACTAAGGCCAGATGCACGTGTCGGTGGGTCCGAGACAAGTGCGGGGAAGATGTGCTCCAGCTTGGTTCTCAGCCCTCCTGGAATCATCTGGGGAGCCGTCAGAAAATCCTCATGTGCGGGTTCCTCCTCTGGGGGGGTCTTACTTAACTGAGCTAGGGTGCAGCCTGGACATCAGGATTTTTGAAAGCTTCCTAAGTGATTCTAATTTGCAACTAAAATTGGGAATAAAGGATGTTAGTGAGGTGTGGTCTTTCTGGATGACTAAAGGAAACACCAGCAGTGTCTGTGCCGTAGGTGTATCAGTTAGTGGGTATGTGGTGTGCGGGTGGCACAGACTAGGTCAACAGGACACTGGTTGGGTCAGACGTCGTAGGGGTGAGGGACAAGGAGTATGCTGTTGGCCACACAGCAGAGACTGGACTGGGGCAGGAAGATCAATGCCAGCCATCCATGTTTTGCTTTGGAGAATCACTAATATTTGACTGGCAATGTTTGGCCCCCAAACTGGCCACGATTTGGGTCACTGATAAAAATACCCCTGCCTCCATCTAGGAACAATGGAGTATTACAGGACCAGGGCTTCCTGTCTTCCAATGGAGTGCTTGCCTTGTGGTCCATTGGAAAACAAGCCAGTGTTTGTCGCCGAGTGACTGGCCGACATGACTCATTCTTCAATTATCAGATTTGTTCTCTAAATTTGTTCTCTATACTTAAAATGAAAGGAGACTGTTACCCAATGGAAATCACTCACTTGCTTTAGGTTAAAGGCATTGACAATTGCAACAACTATCTCATTCTGTCACATTCTTACGAGGAAAGGACATATATCCATGACTTAGCAGATATTTATTGAGTCAGGTGTTGTCAGGCACAGAGCAGACCCAGTGGTGAGAACGAGAAAAATGGTCTCGTCTGTCTAGGATCTTACTATCCGGAGGGACGGGGAATGAGATGAGGAAACTCGGTGCAGCACAACACTCGTAGTCCTTCTCTGCGTCATCAGCCCCTGGGCGTGTGAATCTATGATGGACGTATATAGCAGTGAGTCCAAAGGGAGCATATTTAGCTCTGCAAGTCATTTTCCGTTTAGTTGCTTCCT
Source organism: Anoura caudifer (assembly GCA_004027475.1). Lineage (NCBI taxonomy): Eukaryota > Metazoa > Chordata > Mammalia > Chiroptera > Phyllostomidae > Anoura > Anoura caudifer. The sequence goes on from PVKU01000114.1 coordinate 234,295, forward strand.
TTTAATTTTTCTCTGTAAAACTGTCATCATCTTTTATGGAATCTCTGCCTAAGTTGTTGTGTCTATTATACACACATACACACAGATTTTTGAAGATTCTATTTTAAAGGTAGAGAACTTAAGAACTTATGGGATTTGCTTTGATACCCAAATCCCCTTACTTCCTGAAGACAGAAGAATCCATAGTGTATTCTCCAGAGAGTATCTTTGGTGGAGAGAAATTACTTATAATTGGACGTCTCAGAAAGTAATCAGCTCCACAGATGTGTGCTAGCCCACACGCAGACCCCCGAGACTCCAGCGTCCTCAGATAAAGGTACACATTTTCTAGAAAAAGAGACTCAAGTCAAGCATTCAGTAGTTATGTTCCAGATCATATTCTCCCTAAAATCCAGATAGTCCTGCATGCAGGGTTGGTGATATCTGAAAATGGATTTACAGAGGTTAATGAGAAAAATGGGGGGAATTACCATAAGTGTTTTTTTAAGTGATGCTAATATGATTAGACTGATGATGATACAAATAAAAGTGGCTAAATCAGTGTGGTTCTCTGTAAAACTCAGTGTAAGGCAATTTTGTCTTTGATCATTAAAGAAAGTGTAGTTTATGGCATGACACAAAGAGTCTTCTCAGCATAAATATAGTTATAGAATGTATAAGTACGTGGTTCAGTGTGCAGATGGATGGATGGATGGATGGATGGATGGAAGGAAGGAAGGATGGGGGGATGGATAGATGGAAGGATGATGGAAGGATGGGTGGGTGGATGGATGGATAGGATGGGATAGGTGTGGGTGGATGGGTGGTAAAGGGATGAATAAAAGGGCCTATTCCCCTTAAAGGACTCTTTGCAAAAAGGTTTTGATTCTCAATCGTTCACTTGCAAGAGAATCCCCAGTATGAGTTTGTTAAAGCAAGAATATTCAGGAGTGTCACTCCCAGAGGTTCTGATTCAGTATGTCTGGGGAGAAACGTGGGGATCTGTATTTTTAAAACAAGTTTCCCATGTTTCATGGTATGAGTGTTCTTACCCTCCTGGATGCTCATTCACCTCCATTTCCACTATGTCTCCTATTTTATTGATTATCCAGAAATCATCATGTAGCTCCGTATTGCCTGCATTCAGGAGGTGCTGCTTTCAAATTTACATCGAAGGCAAATTGGAAGGAGTGGGAGGGGGGCTCTGTTGACAGATACAGTTCTGCTGTCCCTCATTAGGAGTTCCTTTCAGGTTGCTCCTGAACAATTCCGGTTAGCCTTCTGCTCGTGACCCAGTGGGCCAAGTCGTAGGGAACACTTGGGAAGCATTGATTTTGGGGTTTGAACAAGAGAGGAGCAGTTTGTATTCTGATCCGGAAAGTCTCCCATAGGCGAGCCCAGCCTTTCACAAGGACATCCACTCTGTCGGTGACTCTCCATGGAGTATGATTTGTAGGTGGCATCTCCTTTCTCCATCGCCGTGGCTGAATGTCACACCAGAGGGCAGAAATTTGGAGTCAGTGGGGTGCCCATTTTTTTTTTTCTGGAAGAAATCTGATTATGAAGGAGGAAAGGCAAGGCCTAAGTATGTTGGATAAGGACTGCTAGGTGGCTAGGAGTTTGACATCTCACCTTGGTGTGTCCTCGCAGGCCCAGGTCACTCCTAGGGATGGCAGTCATTTCCTAAGAAAGTGAGATTGCTTCACATGTGTTTAAAGGCTTAAGTAATGCAATCTGTCAGACAATTCTCTGAAATGGTTTTCCAAGTGAACGCATCAGGAAGTGACTAGAAAAACTGTGGCGCAGAAAGAGGGGGGCATTCAGAAATGTGAGCGGCTCGAATCAGAATCTAACTTGGTGTATCCTACCTCTGGTAATGTGCATGCATGTTAGACAGGCCATCTAGTTTTTACTTATTTGTACATCTGTGTCCACACCACCCAGATCAAGACAGACAACATTTCCGATCCCCAGACCCATTTCCAATCAGTAAATCCCACCATGGTCAGGAGCTAGCCCCTCATTTCATCGCCACAGCTCCCTGCTCTAGAGTTCTGTGTAAATAGAGTCCCTGCAGGAGGCCCTCTTTGGTGTCTGGCTGCGTTTGCTCACCGTTATGTCGTGGGAGCATCCAGAGCATCCTGATCTTCTTTATTGCTGTGTAATAGGCCACTGCCTCCAACGTTTACTAAAAGTTGAAAGAATTGTAAACATTCATGTAGCCGTCACCTATGTTTGACAGTTAACATCTCTCTCCACTTGCATTTTTCCCAGACATCCTTCCCTCTCTCCATCCCTTGATCTAACTTATTTTTGGTTTATTTCAAAATAAGTTGCACACATCACTCCCCTGACTCCTCAACACTTAAGCAGGTGTATCATTATTGCATTACTGGACTAGAGTTTGATGTTTGCTTACGTTGTTTTATTGTTGAGGGTACGCTTTTAAAAAAATTATCAGAGCAGTGTAATGATAACACTACCAGGAGCCAACACTTACCGAGTGTGGACTTCGCATCAAACATTGCACTAAACACTTGGCTCATAGGTATGTACTGTTACTTCCATGTTAAGATGCAGAAACTGAGCCTTGCAGATGCTGTTGACTTGCCTAAGTCTGCAGAGAGAATGGATCAGCCCTGGACCGGGGCTGACTCCAAAGCCAGTTTGCCAGCATGCAGTGCACCTGAATGTGTTCTAAAAAAATCTGCCATCAGTGCCATCTCTGCTGCGGATTAGCTATGTGACTTTGGGCAAGTGAGCTAACCTTTCTGAACCTGGAATTTACCCTGCAGTAAAGTGATGGTGATAATAGCAAAGCCTCAGAGTTATTGTTGAAGATCAAATGAGATTTTTAAATATTTAAGAAAATACCCAACTCATTGAGAGCCACAATCTAAGACTTTCAAGTAGAAAATTCTGGAACCGTTAGTCTATAGAACAAACTGTGCTACTCAACCCAGTTTTGTTGGCGTTATTGTTTGTTTTGGCTTTGTCCTTGCTGAATTGTGATTTGATTCCATTTAAGCAGCTCTCTCTGCAAACACAGACTCTGCTCTTCTCTGTCTCTTCACTCAGTGGTGTTATAATATCTAGAAGCTTATTGATTATTTGTTTGATTCTATTGTGGGCACAGGAGCAGTTCTTAGATTAAGACTATTAGATTTTCCCAAACAGTATTGCTGTGGTTTATACAATTGGACAAAAGGGGTGATCTAATTTGGACTCAATTTGCTCTGAAGTAGAGCTGGAGGGGGGAGGTGCTATGATTTGGTTCTGAGCCTGAGAACAAGTAGGAAAAAAGTTATCTCCAGGTGATATCTGTGCGCCTCATCAATTCCAGTTACACTGTGTGAGTAGGTCTGAGAATTCAAAGCTTTTTTGCTTGGTTTCTTTTCTTGTCCATGAGCTAAAGAACCTAGTTTTACCTATCCAACTGAGATATTAAACCCACTGATATCATTTATTTTTCCACATGAAATATCTCAGAAAAAAGCACCACGTTGAGTTTTCTTGAGGCTCTGTGTTAAAAGACTATGGGTTAAGAGGAGATGACAGATATGCCCCCAAACAAATCATTTCCTGATAGCTGCTTTGAATGCAACCAAATGGAAAACTTCGTTTCTTTCCTTTCCCACCCTGGCATCTTCAACCTTTTTCGATCGTACCACCTATAGAAGTTTCAGCTCTGCACTTTACCTGAGCATTATTGCATAGTTCCGTGATGTTATTAACTCTTCGTGAATATCATTTTTAATGGTGGCTGTACATTTCATTTACTGGCCATTACTGTAGTATATTTAACCATTCCTCTAATATTGAAAATGTAGATTGCTTCCAGATTTTCCTTATGATAAATAGGCTAAAAAATAACATAAGCATTTTAGACTAATAAATACAATATATAATATTCGACTATTATCTAAGATTAGATTTCCAGAAGTAGACTTACTGAATTTAAAAAAAAGTACACTGTTTTAAGGGACTTAAGTACATTGCACAGTTATGTTAATGGCCTATCAATATCACTGAAAATCCCAAATACTCCCTATTCTACTTTGGGGAAATTACTTAACGTCTCTGTGTCTCATTTTCCAGATTTGTGGAATGGGGAAAACAGTAATGCCTACTTCATAGAGGTGTTGTGAAGATTGAATGAGTCTCTCTCTCTATCTCCCTCCCTCTCTCCCTCTCTACACACACACACACACACACACACACACACACTCATATATATACTCATGAGTATATGAGTATATCTATATAAACACTCATATGTATATAATATATATGGCATGTACTATAAATATATACATATATATAACATGTAGATGTGTCTGCCATGTAGTAAGGGTTTAGTAAATATTATGTTATTTTCAGTATTATCTACTAGTGTTACCTCAGTGAAGGAAGGAGCTACAGAATACACAAAAATCACCTGAAGGCTTTCTTTCGCCCCTTGTTTCAGGGTCTCCCATTCTAGAGCCTTTCCCCACAGCCACTCACCAGCCCCTGAGATACCCCATATGTGTTTTCGCCTGGTTTCCCAAACTTAGCCACCTCTCTGAGAAGCCCATGAATACTGAATGGCACCTGGAAGGCAAGGAGAAAACTCATGGTCCGAAATGTGTCCCAAGTGGGTGAGTCCAACCCTGAACAATTGGGAGGTGACTACTCCTGCCTTCCTCGGCTTTAGAAGGCAACCGACCCCAGGAAAGGGCCAAGGCTGGAACTACACAGGTTTGACTGGTGAGGGTCAGGCAGGCATTAGGTTTGCTTTGATTGGATGAAGGGTCACAGAGAAGGTGACCTGCTGACCCAAGAGCTGGCTACTGTAGCCAAAGGCACAGAGTCCCTGTAAAGACAGGAAGGGCAGGGTCAGAGACAATGGGAGTGGCTTTGCATACGTGGTCCCTACAGTAGCATCCTGGGCACAGCGGCAGCAGGAGCACCTTCCCCAGACTCCCCCCGCCACAGTCTTGTGCTCTCGCTTCTCATGTAGTGCTTACCCAACATATTAAAAGTGTACATATATGTGTATGATGTCCTTTTCCTCTAAGTTCTCTAATGAATGAATGAGTAAATGAATGAGTCGGTTATTTCCAGAATATCCAGAAACCGCACCCCCGAGTCCTACTCATCTTGCCCCAATGGGAGGACTGTACCTGCCGACCCTTGATAGGAAATGTGCACTCTGAGCCCTGACCATTCTGTGTAGATGGAGAGAAAGTATCGTTGGTAATTGCCGGAGAGTCCAGGTCCTGGTAGTGGCCAAACAGTTCCCTGGGGAGTTGTCGCCAACACTGCAAACACGGGGCAGCAGTCTTGATGATGGACATAGTTATGTTTTATTGTTAACCATCACAAGCAGAGAGACAGGATGATGGCTGGGACCAGTCCGCTTCACATGTAAACTCTGACCTCAGAGCAACGGGGGTAGGGGTACTTCTTCCAAGGACCTTGTTGATGGGGACAATAAAGCACTAGCCCCAGCTGCCACGAAGGCTGATCACGGGAGAGCAGAATGCGTCTTTTCTTCCATCTTCTTTTTTTAAGCCATGCTCATTGGTTTTAGGAATCATTAGCATGGTACAGATTAAAGCTATTGGAGGAGATAGCACAGATTGTTTCATTTTATTATGTTCAATTGGATTGGATCCGAGCCATTTGCAAAGTGCAGTATTACCATAAGAAGGGACTTGGAATGTTTGTCACATAATACCCCTTCATGGAGAAGGCAGTTTCTTAAAATTAGAGAAAAAAAAAAAAAAAGACTTGAAATAGCAAGGCTTTCTTCTGCTTTCTAAGTGCAGCAAGATAGAACTCTATCTATGTCCAGATGGAGCTGCTGAGTGGCCCAACTACCTGGTTCCAATGGCCCTTGCATTGATGTCCTTAACTCAGGAGACGAAGTCAAGAAAGTAAAGTTCAGGACCCCTGTCCTACCCTTTCAACCAGAGCCGTCTGCTCTTAACAATCATGTGTTGTTGCATTATACCTAAGGTGCTCTTCATTTAACAACAATAAAAATAGCGTTTTGGAAACGTACCGAGTGAAAGATGCCAGTCACAAAGGCCCATATGACTCCATTTGTGTGGAGCGTCCAGGACAGGCAAATCTGTAGGGACAGAATGGAGGGGAGTGCTTTCCCGGGGCCGAGGAGAGACTGGGGCCTGACAGAGAGGGAGCAGGACTCCTTTTGGGAAATGAAGGCATTCTAATGTTGATGCAGTGAGCATTGTAAAACTCCGTGACTGCACCGAGAACTATTGAGTTGTGCGTTTTAAGTGGGTGAATTGTATGGTATGTGAACAATGTCTCGATAAATCTTTCAAGAATGGTATGAAAACAGTGATGTAATTCAACCATTCTGAGGATGCTCAAGTGTCCCAAATGTCCCTATTTAAGTCTGGACTGGGGCAAAAACCCAGGTGTGGCCTGAGCAGCACACCCTGGAAGGGCCTGTCGCCTGTACCCCAAAGCTGCTATGTCCAATAATGCCACCTATGGAGCCAGCAGACAGTAGACCTTTGAAAGCTACATCACTGTGTTCACTTGCAGTCATAAAATCAGACTTATCTCGGCACTAATACAATTTTATTTGATTCCCTGTCTCTGCCCAGTACAGTGTAAACCTCCTTGAGGGCAGAGTTTCTAGTTCACTGAAGGCTCCTTTTGAATAATATCAATTACATGACCTCACGCCCAGCAGGGTACTTGTTGTTGAGAACATACAATGGATAAGACATGACTCTGGCTCTAGACAGCTCACAGTTTGTTGGGGGAAACTGGTACCATCTAGTGAAACCAGGGAGGATTTCACTCAAGAGCTTATGTTCGAACTAAGGCGTGAATGATGCATAGAAGCTCACCAAATATGGCAGCACAAGAGTAAGACATTCAAGGTAGAATAAACAGCATGGGGAAGAGCTAAGAAAAAAACACGATAGAATGCTGGATACATGAGAAGTTTGCTGAGAGTTAATTTGAGACCACAATTTAGAAAGACAGTGTGTGTATTGTACCCCATATCCAGAATTGTCATGGAACAGTGTATATGACTCTGTCACCCCATGTTAGTGATAATTCTTGGTGGCAATGAAACTCATGACAAAAGGTAGTATATTGGTTCCTGTACTATGGAATTTCGGAAACTTCAAGCATGGCTGGATCCAGGGGCTCAAATAGATAATCAGATTATCTGTCTTTCCATCTTTTGGCTGTGGTGGATCCTGTTTGGCTTACTTGCACGGCAGGTTTTCTCAACCTGGTGGGAGAGCTGGTTACTAGAAGGAGTAGAGTCCCATGAATATTAATAATATTAATTATTATTATTAATTATTCTCATGAATATTGTAATTTCAGGAGACCATATTCTCTCCCAGAATATATGTATCCCAGGGAAGATTCTAGTCCAGTTTAGGGCACATGCTTTATCTCTGATCCAATCACTGTGGTGAAGAGATAGGCTACTTTAATTAGCTGACCAAGGTCATGTGTCTACTATTGGGGAAAGGAAATAAAACACTCCAGTTGGCCCCTGGGATCAAATGTAGTAGTGTGCTTTTCAGAAGAATAGGAGAAAAAGGAGGGACAAGCGCGCTGTATGAGCAAAAGGTATAGTTAATCCCCTATAGCCCTGAGGATTTTTTTCCCCTATTTCAGGCATTAAACTACATCTCTCATATCCTGTTCTTGTGATGCTGGATTTCAAACCTTAGTGCAGATTTTACACACACATCTGTGAAACTCCATCTAGGTTAGAATGCTAACAAGAGAGAAGTAATTTATTTATCTTCCCTGGCCTCAGTTTCCTCTTCAACAAAATGGGGATGGATAATAGTAGCAGACACTGTAGTCTGTTTATGAAGATCCATTGTAAATATCAGGTACACACTCAGTTTCTTCCCAGCAAGGTAGGAGCTTGTCCACCTGCTGTCACACAGAACTCCCTCCCTCCACCTGTCATTTTAGCAAACTCACTCTGACTGATGGGAGGTGTCCCCTTTCACCCAGCAGCTTCCGACACCTCGGGAGCGCAGGCTGTTGAGCTTATGCCAGTGAAGGTGAGGCTCAGGGCGGGTGGCAGAACCGCGTCATTTCCAGACGTAACAGGGCTCCCTGGACATCGGCTGCCGTGCTCGGAGGGGCGCTCAGACAAAGAGCCAAATTTATATTCATGTACTGTTGCTGTTTGTAACATTGAATACTTAAGACATCTGCTCAAAGTCTCGCATTATAAATGAATGGAAGGGATCCAGGAGTGCTTTACTAGATGGGAGCTGTTAAGTGAGAGCCACATTTTTCAAGGCAGGATCTTAATCAGACATTATTTGTATCTATAATATTTTACCAATTAAAAGCAGCAGAAATAGTCACTGGAAGCATATCAGCAAGCAGGGGTCAAAAAAAAAAAAAAAAGAACCTGAAGCCTTAGAAGAGAGAGGCTGATCACCTGATCCTCTCTGGGGAAGAAGGGGTGAAAAAGTAGCAAAGGTACCATCACTGGCAGGTGTCTGAATGTCCTGCTGAAACTAAACAGCACGCGCCCTGCCGTAGCCTGGGGGCCGCACGGCCAGCCCCCTGCCTGTTTCTCGGGTGGCTGCCCCGCCTGCTTTTCTTCCCTGTTGAAGCTCAGCCACCCCCTCCCTGACTCTGGGTCACCCAGGGATGCTACTTTAATATTTCCTTTCACTTTAGTTCATTATGCTCTGTGATTCAGTGGAAACACAAAAAGTGGTTCTTAATTTCAATTAATGGCAAACTTAGAACAGGCCCATTTAATAAATTTGTTCTCTGAACTTAACAAGTCTCCTCTCCTGTAAGGGCCTCCCGCCATTTTATTGGAGCCAGAGCCTCCCAGCTGCGTGGCGAGGAATGACAAAAACTGCAGGTAAGTCAGGAGATGCATAATTGATTCTATGGTCCCTTCCCCAGAACTCAGTGAAGAGTTAATTATTTGTCCTGCAGTTGGGATTCAGCTGTTGTTTCCACTGGGATTAAACAGCTGTCAGCATTGTTAATGACATCAAATTCATGCATTAAAATCCTCTCATTCCCTTCCCATGGAAAGCGGGGTTTCGGAAATCTCTGCCACATCCCCTTTTATGAGGGAGTGAAAATCCAGGAAAAAAATAGCGGCCCCTATTACAAAACCACAGACCCTCCTAAGGAGTCATTAAGCCGCTTTGCGAAGCCAGGCTGTTGGCACTTGGGTGCCTACGTTCGAACCGTGGTGGAGGCAGCTGGGTGGACTGGGGCAGAATGGCAGAAAGGGGAGGAACCTAGAATTCTTCTAGAACTGGCTCCACCTTTTTTTTAACAGCACAAAACAGAGTTACTAAATAATTAACCAACTGAGAGTGAACTTTTGTATGTTCTCAAAAGTATACCTGCCAGGTTGTTCAAACATCTGCAACCACATGTCTGATCAATAGGAAGTCCCTGCTCTCTTTTTTTTTTCCTTTTCTAGGACAACTTTTCTTTCCGTGTCAATCTCCCAAATTGCAGGAGAACAAACTTTAGTTTTGTTATTGTTTTGACAGAGGTGGTCTTGTTTTCTGAAGCACTGCCTTAGCAAATGATGGTTTGAATCCAGAACTTGATTGAGAAATCTGTCCCCGAGGAAGAAGTACATGAAAGAATTTCTCAGCATCTTTGGCAACACAGATTCCTTTGAAGACAGGGGAGCAGGGGCCAGAAGTGGGGAGCACAGTACCGGGGCTCTAAAACTGGGAGCCCCACTTCTGCTGGCAAACGGGAAGGATTTCTGCCTCCCACTAGGGAAAAGGGATGGGTGTGTAGGATTTTGCTTCTTCCTTCACCTTGTTTGTTTCATGTCACTTGACAAGCCCTAGGATTATCTGAGTGTGACTGGGCTGTCCGGTCCCTTTCTTCCTGCTCCCCACCCTGGCGCAACAAAGCTCATGCCACATTTATGTGGAATTTTTTGAATTATTCTCTAACATGTTTCATCTTTCTAAAAACGTCTTCGAAAAGTGCTCTGTTCCCACTTATCTGGCGGAAAGTGCAGGGTGATCTTACACATCAGACACTAGCAGGAAAATTCAGCCCAGGTAACACCAGAGTTCAGAAAGAAGGAAAAGAATGAGGGAAATCCAGGACAGAGGAATGCAGAATGAAGGCGGGGAAGGGGGGAAGCAGATTCACCCAAGGACTGATTCTTTTAGATTTTGTTAGAGCAAGACCATCTCTAAGGAGCCCACAGAAGCGGGGAAGCAAGGCAGCTAAATAAATAACCACCTTCCAGTGCAGATAATAAAATGCGAGAGTTTTATGCGTCACATCAATAAACGTCTTAATTGAACAGCACGTGGCTTCTCCCCTAACACACGCCTCAGACTTCACTCCCTTTCCAGAGCTGGCCTAAGTGAAAGAGGAAATCACTCAGATTCAAGTTCGGCAGCGAAACAATGCTTTCATGTCCAGGCCCAGGCCCAGGTGTGACGTGATGAATCCATCTTAGTTAAGATGATCAACGAAAATAAACCACATCGTATTCTTTAATGTATCGTGTGATACACAGGGAATTATTTCAAGTTTGGTTTTGTTTTCGATTTAGCCAAAGCCTGGTGTTACTGACCCACAGGCAACGTTACATGATAGAAGTCGCTGGGCCTAACCAGCCAGGGCTGTTTGCAATTGCCCCTTGGCCAAATGCCAGGACCCACGCTCAGGCTCTGACGCTGGGTCCCTCGGCTCTCCACCCTGCAGAAGGGGATGTTCAGGGTGCGGCCTCCCAAGGCCAGCAACCCAGACCACGAAGCAGAGGCAATTTATTACCCCAGCTTCCCGTCCACAGGAGGCCCGGGGAGGCCTTGAATTTCACAGCTGCAAGTCAAATTCCACTAGCACAGTCACGGAATTTAATGAGGCCTCTCTGGACACAAAGAGAGATGGACGTTTCTAGGCTTGCTGGCTGGGCTTCCTAAGCCCCTCCTCCTCTCTCCTGATGAGACCTTCATTGAAAGGCCTCTAATATTGTCATGGCTGGGTCTCGCCTTGGCTTTATCATTCCGCATGTCAACTTTAGACCTGCTTGGCCCCTCGGAATGTATTGCTGCCGATGAAAGACACCCCGCCCCCACCTCCAAAAAACCCCAACACTGTTAAGTTTTATGATATAGCTAGCATTTAGTGAGCATTTATAAGAAAGAGCTCATCTAATTCAGGACTTCCCAAATGGGGCCGATTTTGCCACCCCAGGGGACATCAGGCAGTGCTGGAGACATTGTTCGGTTGCCCCAGCCCAGGAGGAAGGGCAGCAGCAGAGGCCAAGGGTGCTGCTGAACATCGTGCAGTGAAGGGACAGCCCTTGGCAACACGAACGATGCAGGCCCAACGGTGCATGGTGCCCCGGGCGAGAAACTCTGGCCTGGAGTGTTCTCAGTCTTTTATTTCATTGTTGTCCCCCACCCCCAGAAGCCCATTTCGATGATTTTCCTGAAATTTTAATGCCACAGATACATCTGTTTCCATACTGTCTGAGTATCTGTGCATTACACAGTAAAAGGGCAAGCATTTCCCCCACCTTCCCACCCTGAGGACCAGCTTTCACCCCCTGCTGGTGTCATCTGCCCCATTGGGAGCTCACAGTCTAGAGAAGGGCTTTAGCCAGAGGCAGCAGCGCTGATGGCGGCTTCCGAGCAAGGGAATGCTGATGGGATTCAGTCTTTTATTTTTATTATTTTCATTTTTAATTAAGTGTATTGCGGTGACATTGGTTAATGCGCTTGTGCAGGTTGTGCAAAGCCCCAGGGCTCCCAGATGTGTAAGGCCCCTCCCCGTTAGGACCCAGCTTCTCTTCCTGCTGTGTCAGCAGCCACAGCAGTCACCTGCTCCCCCACCCTGTGCCCCTGCCCGCCTCCGTCACTTGACACCCTCCTTCCTTTTTAGCTGCCAGTGCTCGGGAACTTTTGCGACACCTCTCTCGAGATGCCACTGCCTCTTGGGGCTGCATTCAGCGAGGCCCCCTGTGCTGCGGTCCAGCAACGTTGAGGGGTGCTTTTCCTCCTGAGTATAAATTCCGAGACTGTGTCTTCCTTGCCGGTGCCTGGGTGTCCTGCACAATTCCTGGCACGGAGCACAGGCCCTTAGTCATTATTTCTCAGATGAATGAGTGAATGAACGGATGAAGAAATGAATGAAGGCTTTTCTCTTTGCAGAGCTCCTTGCACACTTTAATCTAGCCAGCCTCCTGTGAAACACACCTACTTGTTTCTGACCTCCGTTTTTAGGTAGTTTTGAAATGAGAACAAATGAGACATTTTGGCTCTTGCGGTGCCAGGTCCTCACACACTCCCAGCACCCGGGGCTGTGTGTTCAGAGTCTCGGGTCCCGAGCACGTGATGTGCATGGCCTGTGACTAAGAGAGTCACATAGCGCAGGATGGAGGCAGCCTGCAAGAAATTTCTGAAAAAGGGACCCAGGAGGCTGAGAATGAGCATCGTGATTCAGGAGAAGGAGAGTGCTCACTCCACTGCAGCCCCATCTGGGTCTCAGGGGTGGAGCCAGGGCCAGGATCTAGGTCGGGAATCCTCAGCTTGTTGGGCTTGGCCTCGGCCAGGCCAGATCTTAGCATCCATGCCCCTGAGATGGCTCCTGGATAAGTGTGACTCTGCAATAAAGTAGTCCAAAGAGACAATGCCAGGACACACCAGGGGCCCAGCTGTTGTTGCTTCTCTCTTCCCCACCCCAGGTCTCTGCTTCTGATACTTTCCACAAGGCCAGTGTTAGCGCTGACATTTACAATGTCTCCTCATCATCCAGTTCAGATGCCAACGTGGAGGCAGAGAGTTGAGCTCTCCGGAGTAGGAGTGGGGTGGGGGTGGGGCCCCATGCCCTCCAAAAGGGAAGTCACTGGCTCAGATTGCACAGCTCTCTACTTTGTTTGTTGTGTTCTGCTGAATGGGGCATGGAAGCCTGTCAGAGAAGTTCCTCTGGTCTGGGAACATCGGGTTTTTCAGAGGTTCATGCAGACACATCCACAGCACAATGCTTGGGTGCCTTCAGGCAATTTCATCAGAGCTGCTATAGGCTCCTCTTTCCTCCCCCCAGCCCGCCCCCATGAGTGGTATTTCTGGTACCGTATCCATCTTTGAGTCAAGAGGTTGTTTTGAACCACTCCTTTCGGCAAGACTTCCTCTGAGTGGACTCAAGAGCTCTCCAAGGGGGAAGGAGGGGAAGGATGGCCTTTGTCAGAAAGGTGCAGGTCCTGAATCTAAACCGCCTCCCACAGGGAACCTGGAGTCCTGCAGGGATCCTCGGAGACCCCGAAATTCTCCTGATAGTATTTATCTACCTGCTTAGGTATAACCGCAGAAGTGCTTGGGAAGGCTCTGCTTCTGCCCTGCCCCACCCCCCACATCAACCAGACCCCAGAAGCCATAGGAGTTTAGTTCTTTTTCCTCCTGGAAACCCACTGCAGACCTCCTCTCCACATAGGCCCTCATTTGGGGGAATTTTTCATTCTTTTTTTTTTCTGAGGGGCTTATTGGCATACAAGTGAGAGGTAGAAGGGAGGGAACAGAAGAGAGAAGATGGTGAAAGGGGAGCTGAGGGAAGTGCTCAGAGTGCAGGGTGTGGGGTCTCATGGTGGGGTGACTGTGAGGCTGTGACTGTCCTGCAGGACCCCTTCCTGGCCCCGTGGCATATGTACCCCCATCTTACCCCCTCCCCAAGGTCCCTCTGGGTTGAGTTCTTTCTGGAAAGCAGCAGGCACACAAGCACACATACAAGGAAATTTCAGGTACATTTTGTTCTTTTTCTTTTTCTTTTTTCCCGGTAATTGTGGTACAATTCACCTAACATGGAATTGACCATTTTAAAGCAAATGACATTTCATACATTCACAAATTTATGCAACTACTATTTCTGTCTGGCTCCAAAATACCCCATCACCCCACAGTACAACCCTGTATCTTCTAAGCACTATTACCTGTTTTTCTCTCCTCCCAGCCCTTGGGGGCTACCAGTCTGTTTCCTGTCTCTATGAGATTGCCTGTTCTGTCCATTTCACATACAAGGAATCATGCGATGTGTGATCGTTTGTGTCTCTCGTCTTTCAGGTAGCATGTTTCCCAAGTTCACCTACGCTGCAGCATGTACTGCTACCTCATTCCTTTTCATGGCTGAGTAATATCCCCTGCACTTTTACAGTGCCTTTGGTTTCTGCCTCCTCCCACAGATGGACATGTAGATTGTTTCCACCGCTTGGCAATCATGAACAGTGCTGCTGTGAGCAAGTGTTTGCTCGAGTACCTGTTTTCAGTTCTTCTGGCTACAGACCTGGGAGTGGCCTGTATCCCATGCTGGACCACGTGGTCATTCTGTCTTTAACTTTTTGAGGAACCTTCAAACAGTGTCCCACAACAGCTAAACGATTTCACTCTCACCAGCAGTGTCCAAGGGTTCCAGTTTCTCCACATCCCTGCTGACACATGTTAATTTCTTAGGAACATATTGATCTCCTTTTTATTTTCTCTCTCCCTCCATCTTCAAGCTGGCGGAATGAGATCAGGATGTAAGGATGCACATGCCCCTTCATTAGCGTCTGGCTCTGTTTGCAGGCAGCCTTGGATCTGGCTGCTCAGAACTCCAGGCTCCCTTTTTCTCATGCAGGCCCAGCAAGTGTATCTTTCCTGCTCAGGGCTCATTTTGTTTTGTGTTACATGCATTGTGGTTTGTCCCGCAGTGATTACAAAAGGAATCCATATGACAGAGCATTTGAAAACAGAAGAAAACCCGCAGAGGTAGGGGGAAAAAAGCCATCCATGGTTCCATGACCCAGACCCATGGATTCATATGGCTTGGTGTTGAGCCCCATTCCATCTGGGAGGACCCTGGGCCAGTGGGCTTTCCTGAAATGTGCCTGTGGTCTACATGACATCCCTGGGGAATCAGCCATCTGAAGTGGCTCCTCCCACACATCCCAGAGCTGTTCCCTTATTCCTTCTTTAGGGTTTCTCTATGCGCACTAATGTTGAAACATTTCACGATCTCTGTGTGAATATCCAAAAATGTGAAGACAGAAAAACAAATGCCCTCCAAGTCTTCCAGCAGAACGGAGGGAGCAAGGACAAAGCAGGGAGGTGTCCGCAGCACCTACCGCATTCCTTCAGGATGGCTTTCAGACTGAGCGTCTTTTCAGTCCACACTAGCCCGGACGTGGAGAGAGGCAGCTCCGTTTCTATGATGAGGAGCTGAGCAGGGGGCGAAGTCATTTCCCTGGACTGCACTGAAGACAGTTCCACTTCAAAGTCCTCACTCTGCCGGTTGTGCTAGGTGCCACCCAAAAGTTAAATGACTCCTTCAGACATGCATGGATTTCAATGCATATCCAGCCCTCTGTTCTGCTGGAGAGACCCTCCCAGGACAATGAGAGCCCCAGACTGTGACGGGGGAGGTCTCAGTTCCAACATCTCCCACTGATGGGCACTGGACCTATGGGGAGCGAACTGTGTCCTCTGCCGGGCCTAGCTCCGTGCGAGCGACACCAGGCCGGGGCTGAGCTCTGCGGGATTTGGACTCCTCCCTCATTGCTCCAAGGAGAATGGGGGAAAAGAAACCTCTGCTGTGCATCTGCCTAAGAAATAGGAATGCGGATTTGCATTCCTTCCAACTTGTGTGTTTGCAAAATATAGACAGGCAAGTTTGAATCACTTTGACTTTGAAAGCATGATTTTAAGCAATTATCTGGGGGAAAAAATACCTCTCCTCACTAAATAGGTCCGTCAAAAAGAGTCACGGTGCAGCGAGCCGTTGCGGGAATACACGTGTGTGCTGGTAAACAGGCCCCGACCAATTAGGTAGCAGAATGCCGACCGCATCCTGGCCCTTCCTGGGCCGCAGACAGACTTGTGTAAGTTCCTTTTCATCGTGGTGCGTGTGTATCTTTAGACCTGAACTGACAGATTCCCACAGCGAATCGAGTGGGGAGTTATCAATTACATGGTTAGCTAGGCGCTGCCGTTGTATGCTCTGTGGCTTCCTGACAGAAGCAGGCAGAAAAGGAGGGAAGGACTAATATTTCTGGTGCAGAGGGACTGTTAATATTGTAGACTGGGCTCCTCAAATATGTATGTTTATTTAGTTAGGAGAAAATGTGCATTTGAATCCTGCAAACCCTAAAGAAGTTTGCATTAATAAATAGTGATTACCATAATATTCTCTTCTAAAATAGATTTTATTTATTAAATGAATACCCTTCTGAGCTCTCTGTATTCTTCCTGTGATGGATAAATTAATTTCATCAAATTTTGATTTCTTCACGGTGATGTTGTGAACAGTGCTTGAAATAATAAAATTACCCAGAGCAGATTGCTTATAAAACCATTTGCAATTGGAGAAGCAGTAATTGGGGCTATCTTTGCCTTTGGCTACAAGATAATGTATTCCTTTGTTTTCCTTTGCAAAATATTTACTATTGGTTCTCCTTTTGCCTGAGTCAGATCTGGAAGTGGACTTATCTGTTATTTTTGTGGACTGGAGCTGAGGATGTCTCTCTAAAATATATCTCCCACTGAGACATCAAACTCCACTAATAGGGATATCTTCAGAGAATCACAAAATCAGAAAGAGCTGGAAGATACACCATAGCCGCCTAAACTGTTTACACGTAAATAAATGGGGAAACCTCAGCTAAAGAACGGGTGTCTGCAGATGAGCTGGGGCACAGTGGGGCCTGGAACCGGGGCTTCCTCATTCCTGAGCTTGGGTTCCGTCCATGGGTGGGACCCCTTCCTCCTCTTCTTTTTCATTGTTGCCTTGCTAGTCTAATATCTCTGTTGCCAAAGATTTGCATGTTTGTAATCGATTGTGCTAATTCTTCCCAAGTGAGGGTTAAGTGATGGGCTGTCTCCATTACCCACCCTAAAGCAGATGGGCTGAGGGCGAAGCTTGTAGAGTGGGCAGGAGTTGAAGGGTCACAGGCAGTACCCCCTGGGAAGTGTCCGGGTGTCCTGGGAAGAAACACCCTGAGCAGTGCCCTTGCAAAAAAGAGCCAGCTGCTTTAAAGCGACCTGCGACCAGAAGCTTATGCATGTGGCTTCAGGGTATTTTTAGAAAACACTTAACAAAACAAATTATAAAAATGTTAGAATTGAGTTTTTCCTCTAATCAAGGTTTCCATGTCAAAAGTACCAGTTATGACCAACCCTATGCAAAGAGGCTGCCACTAAAGAGCTCTAATAATTTTATTACAGTGGAATTGGCCCATGTGTTATAAGATGGTCACTGTACTAAATATTTGCCCAGAACAGACTCTTAACATGTAACCAATTAGGATGAAAATAAACGTGCTGCTCCATGGCATCCTTCCTTGAGTGTTACACAATCTTCTGTTAAGATGGATATTCTCTTGGAAGGATAACACATTAAGTGTTTATCGAGGAAGACAGCAAGTATTATACCTGTGACTTCTTCTCTGACAGGGACAGACCATGGCGCTATGACAGGAGGGGAAAGGGGAGGAGGGATAGGGCAAGTTAGAACCTCAGGATGCGACATGCGGCTGCATGTTCACCAGGCTGTTTCCCTTTTCTCCTGGCTGCACCACTAGATTATATTTCCTAGATGCCCTTGCTCTCAGAGCTGGCCCTGTGACTGAGTTCTAGCCAATGGAATGAGCCCCAGGATGGTACTAGCCTGGGTCTGCATGGAGCCAACCTTCCTCTGGTCAGTAAGACTTAATAGGAATGAAAGATAAACTTGTGTTGTTTTTTAAGCTCCAACGACTTTGAAGGTTTCTGTTATAGCAGGTAGAGTTCTCCTGGCTAGTACAGAAAGGCAGGACTGGTGAAGCATCCCATCTTTTTTGAGAGCTGTCCCTCATCTGCTTTTCCCCGTGAGTCCAGTGTCGCCACACGGCACCGGTCCTCATGCCACATTTGCCTGTGGTGGAGGCTGATATAGGGCAGAGCCTGGACTTCTTAGGAGCTTTAACAGGTAAATCGGAAGTCCCTGCCCAAAAGCAGCACCTTTGAGGTCAGGACTTGGCATACTTTTTCTGTAAAGAGCCAAATATTTCATATTTTGTGCATTGTGGGATGTATAATCTCTATTTGGGATTATTGAACTCTGCCATTGTAATATGAAAACAGCCATAGACAGTATTTGAACAAATGGACATGTCCACATGCTAATAAAACTCTATTTACAAAAATAGGCAGCGGGGTGGAAAGGTCCCATTTGCCGACATCTGCCCTGTGTGATAACCCATGTTGTCAGGGAGGCCCGGTGTCCACATTTTTCAGAGTGAGGTTGACATACTTCTACTCATGTAAGTCAACTGGCTTATCTCACAGCGTAGAAGCTGACTCCCAGGATCCTTCTGTCGTGCAAATCTTCACATTTTCCTAACAGCACTCAGAAGTGGTCAGATTTTCCTTGTCTGTCCCCTGGTTTTCACTGATGTGTCCGCCAATGGTGACTGGCTTTCTGGGTAACTGAAGGGAGAAACGGGGAAGAAGGTAATATGTGGAAAGTGGAGGAGAGAACTAGTATTTTTAAAAAGTTGGTTCATTGAGATTCCAGTGTTCAAGTCTGGTTTCATTTGTTATTTTCATAGAATATGTGCTGATATTTGGGCACAGAGAAAGCACTCTGGACCCTAGCCCAGATCCAAGTTTCTCTGAGTCCTGGGACCCCTCTACCACCACTCTGTCAGGAGCCAAGCTCCCGCCATCACCCGTTGCTCGGGCTGCGTGATGGTTCCAGGCCTGCTGAACTGCAGATGACTGCTGCCCCAGCAGCAGAGGGTTCCACGACATGCACGTGCGACTCCTTCCAGGACTTAACTCTGGAGAGATCTCTGTTTCCTGTTGATCACAGGGGTTTCCTGCACACAAACACTCTGTTCTGTCACTCTGTCACGGTGCATTATGTCAGGAAAGAGGAAGCTGTTCAGCCTGTAAATCTCTGTCACCGGCACACAGGGTGCTGTGTTGCGTTGTCTTGAATGTGGCTTGTCAACACCACCGGGCTAATAGCAGTGTCAGGGTCCCTGTGCCTCTAATCGCTCCGCATCTCTGGCTAGTGCGGTTCTCCCCCTGTCCCTGGTGGGAGTAGCCCAGGCTCCGTTCAGAGCCGGCGCGTGATTTATCCAGATCCTCAGGATGCTGACCACTCCAGCAGGAGTGCAGAATTGGCAGCTGATGCCCGAGTTCCAACTGGCTGCCTTCTCGGGTTCAATCAGCCAAGATCCATCTGATACAAAGACCTTTACTGGCTGAGGAATGCGGACGCTGTGTCAAAAGGTCGTGGCTCAGAGCCAAAAATGCGTCATGCTGACCTCCAGCTCTCCTTGAGGAGTGGATTTGAGGGACACCCCAGGGTCAGAAGGATAGGCAACATAAGCTTGTCTAAGGTGGCAGGGGAATGTGGGGGAAATGTCAAGATTAACTGGGGCTCAGGGAGACATTTACCGAAAGAGGAGCACACACCCCTGGCTTCGTCAGCATTTCCCCAGGCAAGATGAGTCAAACGTTTGTATTTTTACATATGCAACACACTTGCAATTTTCAACCTGAGATGATGGAAAAACTTATTGAAAATAGTTAATCAATTTTACAAAGGAGCCATAGGTAGAGGCGCTCCCAGACCTCCAGTTTTGAAAGTCACCTAGCGGATGCCAGTCTGACTCAGAGCTTTATGAAGGCACATTCCTAATAGGCTCTCTGTGCTCCACGAAGAACAATTGGTTTGGACATGAACTGGTTTCTGTTTTTAGACTGCGGGCCCACAATACCTTAAATAGGTTGGGGCTGTGCTGATTTCACCGTTCTTTGCATTTTAGTGAATTTTCTGGGTATGGTTTCACATACGTGACCTGCAGAGCTTGAGGATGATGGAGAACAGAAGTGGCAAACCACTTGACACCATTCCCCAATTCTGGGTCCATGGCAGACATCAGTAATTCACCAACACTCTCCTTTCTTCCTAAGCAAGCGTGGATGTGACTCCCTAACCCCAGCTGGTTCAGTGCTCTGGGAAGTTGCTATCAAATGACCGGGTTGGCGCATGTGCTGAAGCTTGTTTACCAGCCCTTGATATCTGCAGAAGAGATTCCAAAGCGCTGCTGTTTTGATGTTTTGTTTTTTTTTAATCCAGCATGGCGTGAGAATCTTTATTTTTGACCAGTATGGGCAGTAATATGATTTTTTATTAAAGATTAATTACATAGGGATTTGGTGGACACCTCTTTGATAACATTCATTGTGCTAGGCAAGAGAGCTTCAGGATGGACAAGAGATGCCCTCTGACCTCAGGGTCTCAGGAAAACACAGTATTTTAAGGTCACGCTTCAGAAAGGATGGTCAGGGAGCCCAGAGAAAGGATTCTTCTCCCAAACTGTGTGGTAAGGATCAGAGAAGGCTTCCTGGCAATGTGACTCTGGGGCTTTCTTGGCAGACAACCCACATGGCTGTTCAAGTTCAGCTCCATAGCATTATATGCTGTCCCCAGCTGGACAGCATTGCAACCGCTGGGCTTCAATACTTACAACTTCTATTTTCTTAAAGCACACACAGGCTCTTTGAGGGTCGTTAGGTTCTTATATCACAAACAGAGATGCAAAAATTCAAAAGTGGCCTGTGCTTATTAATCTAGCCCTGGATGTATTGTTTTTAGGCATCATGAGCTCTGACATACCAGCGACTTTTCCTTTTTTTTTTTTTTTTTTTGACAGTGATATTTTTCCACCTTGTAGTGAGAGTAGGTTGGAATGAATGTGAAAATTAAAATATTTTTCAAGCAAAGGCAAGATTTTTCAAGTTTATTCACACTGGAGCCCTTGCAACTTATTTTATCCCCTTTTCAAGCAAATCTTGAAAGGATGAAACAAATGGATTGTGAAACTGGAGGGTATCTCATTTTTTAATCCATTGTTCTGGTGAGACTTCTGAGCTTCCCTATAAAGCATATGGGTTGAGAAAAATTGGAAAAGGCCTCTTCAAGGACTTTTTCTTATGCTCCCTCATGTTTCAAGATGCTTTCAGTATGACGGCACATATGTCTTCATTTCTGTATAGGGGGGCCCTCCATGTTCAGAAGCAAAGTAAAGTGAATTCATTCTGTGCTAATGAGAAAGCTGCCGTGTGTTGGCCCAAACTCTCCGTGTCCTGTACTTCTTGGGCTGCTGAACTCGGCAACTCTCTGAAAAGGTATTCTCCAAAGTTTTCCAGCAGGGCTTTCCTGAGGGTTGAAATGGTGAGTTCCCCACAGCGGGCTCTGCTACTTAGAGCATGGTCCTAATGAAGTCCGAAGCCCCATTCCGTCCCTTCTGTATTAGTGTCAGCCCTGGCAGGAAAGAGGTGACATACCCACACTGGGTAATTTGAGGAGAGTTTAGTAAAGAAACTATTTATGAAGGTGGGGTCAGGGCATAGAACAACCACAAGAGATAGGGAATTTCCCAGGGACAGTAATGGCGGTGGCTATGCCCGCCCTAGGCCTGAGGAGTAAGGACAGGAACAGGTGCTGGAGCCAGGTGAGGGCATTGGGATGGAGAGGACCAACCGGGCAGGAGCTATATATAACCCTCCGTGGAGGAACTCAGCCTACCTGTGGTGATTCATCTGTCTCCCCAGGGAAGGCCCCAGGGTAATAGCCATTCTGCCCTATTATTCAAGCCTACCTAGAAGGCAGATGGCTAAAGGAACTCACCGATGTAGCTCAGATTGGTCAGCTTGCCCAGGCATGGGGCAGTGCACAGGAGGGTGGAGGAGGAATCTGGACAACGGAATGGAAGATTCCCTTGTAGCTATCAAGGTAGCTGCTTCCCAGAGAGACAGGCCACTGGCGATAGTCTCCGCCCTTCCCCCTGCCTGTTGTTTCTCAGCTGTATTATGTGTCTGTCACCAGTGCCAGCATGTTGATATGTGGGTACCAATTTATTACTGCCCCTGGCTGGAAAAAAACAAGCCCCAATGGGCAGTTAGGCAAAGCAGATGTGCGTGGTTCTTTCCAGCCTCTTGTGAAGGGTTTTGTTTTCGATCAGGAACTAGCCTGGAAGATTACCTGAGTTCTCTGTAAAAGCAAGCAGGAAGTTATCAGCGTTGGGTTTGATGACTCACAAAATAAGTCATTTAATCTGTAGAACTTTGGGACTAACAATGACTCTCTTCCTGGGAAGGGAAACCTTAATTTACAAAATTATCGGTATATTGAGATTTCTGTCAATACTGGACCATCCCTGTATATTTCTTGAGTTTATAACTTATTAAGAATAGTGTTCTGTCTTGGGCATCACCAGCAACTAACTATAGTTCCTCTTTGCATGGCTTTAAGAATTCTAATTCAATTGGAAGGCCTTCCTTTTGGTTTGATTCATTCAGTATCATGAACTAAATACTTTAACTTGCCCATATGTCTGATGAACTCTCTTTTGTTTGCTCAGATGCTTGAGATAGAATGGGACTAATGTAATCAGACCACACTGCAAGATCTTAGCAGCACTATAAATATTTCAGCCAGCCAACTGACCCACACCCGCCCTTAGGCTGGGCATCCCTGACTGCAGTGTAAATGACGTCCCTACCAGTCAAGTGTGGGCAGCAGTACATGTCGTGGCGTTTAGCTCTGAGGGATTTGAATGGAGACACACAGAAAAAGATTCCAGCTGGAGGTAAACACTGAAACAGAGAAATCTTATGGATTCAGGATTTAGCATCCAATTGGGACCTTATGCAAAGAAGACTGATAGGGAAAAAGGCAACAGGAAGCTGGCCAGTAGAGAGGATAATGGAACAGATCTTCAGAGAGGAAGTAGGGATGCTGAGAGGGAGGAAGCCAAAAGAAGCAAAGTAGGACAGAGGATGCGTGTGTGTGTGTGTGTGTGTGTGTGTGTGTGTGTGTGTGAGAGAGAGAGAGAGAGAGAGAGAGAGAGAGACTGAGATCATTGAAATCAATTGACTGATCCCTCAGACCAAGGACCTCCATTTCCCCCAGATTTTTAGTTCCTGGCTCTGTTTTCCATGAGGCCTAACTGGGAAAGGCCTCATCCACAGCATAGGGAGCGCTAACCTAGCTCTGGGGGGAGGTGACTGTCCAGCTTCAATGGATTTTCAGAATTCTGAGCTACTAAAGGTCAACAGCTGTGTTATTACAAACACTGTGGAGTGCATTTTATCAATGCCAAAATGCACATCACACTGACAACAGCTCTTTGTTAGCACTGGGGAGCCCCCAGAGCCCTAGGGTAGTTCCATCACCACCCAAGATGTGGGATAGTTTGGTACACAGTCCAGGGTACAATAAAAAGAGAAAGAAAAGAAAGAAAGGAAGGAAGGTGGGAGGGAAGAAGAGAGGGAGGGAGAGAGGGGAAAGAGAGAGAGAAAAAGGCAAGGGGAACAAAAAGGAGGAAGGGAGGATGGAAGGAAGGAAGGGAGAAAGGGCAGGAGGGAGGTAGAGAGGAAGGAAACATACCAGACCCTCTCCACTCTTTTGTGGAGCCTCTGTGGCTGTCTTTCTGGTTCTTTGTCTCCATGTTCACTTGGCGTTTTTAAAAAGGAGACAAAACAGGTGATGAACATAGTCTGAGTGATTTTCCCTTAAGAGAGGGAGATGTCATGTTGAGAAAAGGGAGCAAATCTCAAGGGGAACTTGTCTAGAGACCAAAAACTAGGAAGGACAGCTTATTTGGACCTCGGTTATTTCAATAGATATATAAAGTACCTTTGAAAAGAGCAGGGTGCTCTAGGGACAAGTCAAAACATGGCAGCCTTCAGCTTCCAAGGAGAAGTGGCGATGGAACTGTGATGGGAAGGACTTTGACTTTACCAAGTCGGTGACGGCAGATCTAGCCTTGAAATCAAAGACAAAGAAGAAACCTGGAGACAGTCTCACTGCTCTGCTTGGAATTCACCATGAACTATTTCTCAGGTGGCTTTCCCTCCCTCCCACGTCTTATGGTGATAAGAGGCAACAGGGCCTGGCATCAAGAGCATGGATTGTGGATTCCATGTCAAATCGAAGTTTCTCCATTTGCCAGCAGTGGGGCCTTGGGGTCTTTTACCCCCGGAAGCTCAGTTTCCTCTTCTGTAAAGTGTAAGCCACGTAGTGAATACCTCTGAGTGCTGATGTGAATCTAACAAGAAGGTGAAGACTTAACTTCCTGAAGAGCTTAACACAATTTCTTGACTATGTAAGCATTCAGCCAACCTTGGTTATAAGTGCCATCTCTGTCTTCATTGTCATCGTCACCAACTGTAGGCTCATGTCCATGGGAGCCCCGGGGCCCTGGGATCGCCTCGGTTAAGTGTGTTTTATTCCCACAATACCTGCCACAGAGTAATCCTCAGTACATATTTGTTAGTGGATGCAATGGGAAAAATGAAACTCAGGTGATCACAAATGCCCCTTTAAGGATCTCCACTGCCTGTTTTTCAGGGATCTCCTCTCTCATTCATTCGTTCTCATTCATAAAACCTACGTGCCTACAATGTGCTAGTTACTGAAGATCAGCAATGCATGAACAGCAGTCCTGTCCTTGAGGCGGTTACGGTTAAGGAAGCCTGCTTGGGATTCTGGGTCGTGATCTCCAGCGGTACCAATGTTTCCTGTGTCTGTGTGTGCTTCCCTCTCCCTCGTCTGCCTGGACAGTGCTCTGTGCGGTGACAATGGCTACCAAAGCTGCACAGGTGCTTTTATTTTTAGGAGTCTCAGAGCAAGGGTGAAGTCTTTTTTATTTTCATCTTGCTCGCTCATTTATCCTCTCCTTGTTGTTCCATTCCCCCTACCCCAAAGTCATAGGTCAGTCTTCTTTTCGGAAGCCAAAAAGGGAGAGTCCTTACCATTCTTGACTGGCTCTCAGGAGTGGTCAGCTGTTTATATGTTCATATCCTTGGTTTGGCCACCATATGCCTACCTGAGTCTTGCTGTTCACTACTTTCAAATGCTGCGTTAGCTCCTTTTCTGAACCCATGACTGCACTTCAACTTCTCATGGACCTTTGAACAATGAAAGGCCTGCCTTCCTTTCTCTGGGAAGTCAATGCTCTTACATTAAAGCATTTGGAAATCCAGCCAATGAGGGATGTGGGAATAAGGAGACAGCCACCCAGGCTGTCCAATCAGAGAGACCAACCCAAGTGGGCCGTGGAACAAAGGAGATCAAGGCTAGAGTGCCGTCTCCTGCTGTGTCATCATTGCATCTGGATTCCCAACCAAAGGCCCCCATCTTCCAACAGCTTTCAGGGGCCACGACATTCAGCCAGTGGAAACAAGATGTCCTGTAGGAACGTAGGACCCAACACATGGGGTTTTCCATCCCTGTTCACATGGATCTAAAAATACGGACACTTGTGAAGTGTGGGAGGCCAGTTAAAACCAACTGGGCTCAGGTGAGCACGTTTCAATCAGGTGTGCCCATACGTGTGAGTATTGTGCGGTGCCGTGGGTTCGTTTCTTGTTGGCGAGAATGAGAGGTTTTATTAATGTCCGCTCACCATCCGTTCCCATTAGTCCATCCTGATGACTGTTATCAAAGGTGGCCCAGGGTAGCCTCAACCCTAAACCCACAAGGCTGCGAGGAGCAGAAGGATCACCTCACCAAAATCAGCTGGAAGGTCAAGATGAAGCCGGCAGGCCAGGGTCCCCCCGCCATGAGGGACGTGTCCTCTGAATACTCCTTGAGGTATAAAAATAGCCCCGGAGTCACTGAATGCAGAGTTGGCGTTCTCCCCAAACCTTATAAGTAGGCAATCAGGATTTAACAACCCGCAAATTCCAATTTTTTAGTTTATGAAAAAAATATATACATATATTTTTACCTCAGTTAGAGACTCATCTTTTAGAAAAAATTCATTCAATGACTTCCTCCCTCTCTTCCCGATGAGGAAAACCGGACTATTTATGCTGCATTTCAGACTTTTTTTTCATATATAATTTTTCATATAAATGCACATTTTCCCCTTCTTTCGGGGCGGAAATTTAACTTTTGTGGAAATGTGATGTGTGTTTAAACGACCAATTTCATAGGCAATATGTCTGATAATTGCGGAGAGATACTGAGTTAACTTGTAGCAATGAGTTTATGTGACAAAGGGAAATCAGTTTGTTTGCACTGAGCACAGGATAAGGCGAGAAACTTTACTATTTGGGGGTGGGGGGAGGCTGGGGAAGGGAGGACCTGAAATTGCTTTTTATAATTAAAAAGGGAATCTCGGATGTTTTATATCTTGAATATTTACAATAAAACCTTTAAGTGCTTGTCAAGAGGGTAATGTGTCATTAACTGGGGACTCTGCCTCGCCTCTCCTCTCGGACATGACAGTGCGCAGGATAAGAGAAGAGTAATTATAGTTCAGCAGGGCTGCCAGGTGTGATAAATGACTAATCAGCACGCAGGAGCCTCTGTCCTCAAAGGAGGACTATTACAGTGTTATCAGCTGCAGGCCTGGGTGTACGAGGCCCGGAACAGGGACAGGGACAGGACCTTGTGCCGGGCGGCTTGGCATGCCGTGGCTGTCTCTTAGTTTTGTCACTGGCGTCTTTGTGTGGCTGCCACTGGGGGGAAGGAGACACACAGGGGCTCCGGCAATCTGCCTCATGCTAATATTTATATAACACACTCGCCAGCCTCTGTGGCCCGAGGTTGGGAGTGGTTTTGCCTGGGAGTGGGTTGGGGGGTGGCTTTGATGGTATAAGACCCTGCAAGAAGTCCCATGCTCCGTGATGGAGCCAGCCGGCCTCTCCTATTCCTGTAGTGTCTGTTAGGTGTGGGAGTTATTTGCAGTATATTTGACTGCTTCCCATGTGGGAACAATGCAGACTGTTCCCCAGGCAAGCTGACAGCTCAGCCCTGTCCCAGGATGTACCACGGGGGCCCACTGGACCCTTGACCAAGATGTTCCTTGACCCTGCTCAGGGACAGAGCGCCTTTAGATTTGATTCATTTGTTCCTTGTGATCAAGAAATGGTACCTATCAACCTAGGATGGACAGTCCTAGGGAAATTAATCAAAACCCCTTTCAGACAAACTGCATCACATTGATTCTTCCCTGATAAGCCCTGGTGTTTTGTCGTTGTTCTTGTTGTTGATTTTTAATCCCAGCATGTGGAAGGATGGCAGGGGAGTAGCCAGACCTTTTTTAAAAATCATTGTAAAAAATGTTTTTTTACATCAGGAAATAGGCATCTGAGTACAAGGAGTGGAAAAGGACACAATGTGCTTTTAAAAAAAGAAGAAGGAGGAGATAGGGCGACACTTTTGATACAGAGGTTATTTTTATAATACTTGCATTTTTATCGGTTGACATATTTTAACAGGGAGCCCTGACTGAAGTCACAAAAATTATGACTCCGGCACCCGAGCTACTTATCTGACAAATGCAATGCGAAGGGTCTTGTTCTTATCAATGAGATCAGATTTCAAAAATGAACGCCAAGACCGAGGCATCGCTCTGTGCACAGATAACCTTGCAGACGCGAACTCCCAAACCAGAATAAAAGAATTCGCTATGAAATAATGGGCCAGGAAGCCCAATCACGTCACACGGTAATAGACAGTGGGGGGTGGAATCAAAAGAGGGAAAAAACTCATTTCATCTCAGTTAATGGCAGGGAAACGAAGGCAGAGAAGGACTTGGGAGCGGAGCTGGTGTGACAAAGACCAGGGTTCCGCCGTGTCATGCACCATTTGCCTCTGCGCTGGGGCTCTTTTCAGGAGCTGTGAAGCCATTATTATAATGTGAAAAGGTGGAAAGAAATACTCCCTTCTGGACACTGGAAGGGCAAATGAGGTGCAAGCTTTTTTTTTTTTTTTTTTTTCTGTTTCTTTCTTTTTCTCTCAGTCTCTCTCTTTTGCCTTTATGCACAATGTGCTCAGAAAGGGTTCGAGTCCCCCCGGTAGAAAGCCTGAAGAATGCCAAGGAGTTCGCTGTGCCCTTAGATAAACAGTTATCTTGGCTCCTCTTACCTCCTTTTGTGACTTCGCTGGCTGGGAAGTGTGTTCTGACCTCAACTCCTCTCTGCTCACGTTATTTTCAAATAAGGGAATTCTGAGCTGCACCCAACCCTGGCTTGAAGTTTTCAGCAGGAAAGAGGGACAGAGGTACCTGGATGCATGGTGGCCAGCCTTGGTCCCCTCTGACTTCCTGGGGCAGGGAGCAGAATTGGAAGATGAGAGAAAGAAAGGCTTCCCTTGTTCTGGTCTTCAGCCATAACAAAGACTGACTTCTTCACCGTGCTTGTTGGCAAACCAACTTCTTTGTAAATTAGGAGACTGGTTAAAATGAGCTTTCTTCTAACTGCGAGACCAATAGGGTTGCTACTGTCTTTTAAAAAAAAGCAGGGCAGGGGAAAGAAAAGAAAAAGCAAAAACTCAGAACTGGCTTGTTCCTAGGCAGTTTATGGGGACAGCAAGATTACGTATACAGCAAGCATTTGATTCTCAGGACTGCTAAAGTGTGAAGAACAGCAGTGACATTCTTGTCTTTAATAAATCACAATAAAAATGTTTATGAACCCTGCAATTTACTGTCTTTTAAATGCAAATTGAAAGGGGCACCATTGCAAGTGTAAAGGAGACCTGAGGTGGCCCAAAGGAACTAGAAAATGTTGCACTAAGATTGTGTGATCTTAAATTGGACCATTTCCAAATGATTTCTCGTTTTTACATCTGTGACAGTTGGGTCACTTTATTAATGAGACTGCTGTGGATTGCGGGGAGGCAGAGGCCAGCATGGCCTTCCACAGTGGCTTTGGGTGAATGACACCTGCACTTCACTGAAGGCAGAGGGACACCGGGAAATCAAAATCTGATCCCAAAAGTTGTTTTGACAAAATGAAGGTAGAGTGAGGTCCCTTCAGCGGAAGTCAGCTCATACATAGATTTTTTAAAAAATGAAACTGTCATGTCCTTTCAATAAAATCTCCATTTGGAAACTTTGAGGACTTGTGGATAGACGAAGTGACCTTGGCAAGGGCAGCGTTTAGCCATCCTACAGCAATACAGTGAGCCCCTTTCAGACGAGTGCTCCCCGAAAGGCAGGTCTTCCCTTGCCATTTACTCACCTTGTGGAGGTTTTCTACCTTTGCAGGAAGTGCCAGGAGGGAGAGGGAAGTAGACAGAATGTGCCAGAATCCTAGTCCAGCTCCAGGCTCTCATCTTCCGAGTCATGTCACGTTGGCCAAATTTTTTATTATACTTGAACCCCAGCTTCTCTACCTGTAAAATTGTTCTGAGTTTGCATATGGGTGGTGTCTCCCCCATGGGTGCGGGTCCCGAATTATGAGCTCCATTTCCCCCTTTTGCCTCTCTCCCCACACCTTTCCATTCTCCCTGCTAATGTGGAAGGAGAAGAAGAGATGAAGAGAGAATGGTCGGCTTACGTCAATATTTGGCTGGGAATAAAGATCACGCTCACTCGGGGACGTTCTAGTGTGTGTCACCACCCCTGAAATGTGGATCAGGAAAATATGGACAGGTATAGTGAAAGAAAGTAAACAGCCCGTGAAAACAGGCTGCTCTGCAGTTCTGCCGACTGTTCCCTTCTTGCTTCCCACCTGCCTCGTATGGAAAACGCCCAAAGTAGGCACTGTTTATAGAGCCATTGCTTGCAAAACATTTCCCCGCTCTCCAACATATGTGCCGTAAAATGCTGCAGAGCTGTGTGCTCACTCCCTGCTCCTGCAAAAAAAAAAAAAAAAAAAAAGGATTTTGCTTGTTTTCAAACACAAGCGTCTCACGCGGATCGGAGGGCGAGGCGTGGATCTGTGCGCCTTGGCAGCCCCTCGCTCAAATGTGCATCTCTGGCAAGTCCTGTCTGCTGAAAACACCGCCACAGAGCGGGCTGTCGGATTCCGAAGTCATTATACCATCTGTTTCTCCAATCTTCTGCTCTTCGGCGTAGACATATGTTCAAGGGATTTGTGTGTGTGTGCTGGGGGTGCTTTTTTCCCGGGGAAGAAGAGGAGGATGCACACTCCTGCCCACCTCTCCGAGAGATCTCAAAGCAAACGCAAATAAAATTTTCAGGGCTCCTAGTAAGAAATTTTACAGTATGGGGTTGTCTCCTACAAACCGTCTCCCACATCAACTTTGGAGACAATGGACCTTTTGTGTTTGCAGTTAGTTAATCAGGGAGCTGCTTGGCCTGGATTTGTTTTTGTTCTTATCCTGGTAATATTCAACAGATATTTTTTTTAAAAGGTTCACCATTATATCTGTATACACATATGGGCCCCTGTCTCCCTATTCCTGATTTCTATTTTATTTTTATACTTCCATAGTCCTTTGTTATTTCTGGCTTTCACTTGAAGAAC